>CM053787.1:352988635-353096135 GCA_028749045.1 Cupressus sempervirens | reverse complement strand
CCTCTTTAGTTGATGCTACTTCCTCAATGCCTTCCACACTACCATCCTTTTTTGATACCTCTTGTATTGAATTTTTTGTCTATTTCTCACCTTTTTCTTTTATTGTAGGATTAGGTAACCCATAAATAGATCTCCAAATAGATGTGCTTTTGGTTACCACATCCTCAATCTACTTATTCAGTATATGGAAGGCTCTATTTGGGGACAAATTTGGTTTTTTTTCTTTTCCATATCTTTGGTAATCATCCTCTTATCCAATTCTGGCATTACTTGGGGTAGAGTGGATTCCCTAATCTATCTCTCTATGTATAAACTGCATTATCATTTCTACTCAACTCAGTCATATAACCTTTTAGGTAGGGAGTTGGCAATCTCAATAGGATTTGATTTGAATGTAGCCATCATCACATATATGGCTTCCTCAATAGCATTTTGTTCAACTTTACCTAACTTATCAAATTCTATGTGTACAAAACCAGATAAACTTGCATTTGATTTTATATTGTAACACAAATTATCTAAGTTAGAGGAGGGACTATGGATTACCACTTTGAATTGACATATGTCATCCACTTTTGTCTTCTCCTCATCTGACTCGACCACTGGAGTGTATTTCCTTCTTGCATATGTCTTCTTAGTTGGATGGCTTGCCTCTGTTGAAGCAAGTAGTCCTCTTTCCTTTAGGTTTCTCAACAACCTTGACTTTCTTAGTGGTTTCCCTTATGCTACACCTAGTAGTAGGTACTTCTGGCTTCTATTGTGAAATTTTCACAAGATCCTTCCTTGGTTTCTCCACTTCAAGCTCCTTGTCTTTTCTCTTCTCCTCAGCAAACTTGGGTTCTTCCTTGGCTTCTTCTCCCTCAACACCTTCTTTATGAACTTCCTCATCTTCTCCATGTCCTTGAGTGATTTCCAAATGGACTTGGACTTTTTTTCCCTCTTCATCTTCTTTTTTTTCCCCCCCTTCACCAAATCTCTCCTTTACCTTCTTCACAAGTTTATTCTTCTTTCTTAACAGAGAAGTTGTCTTCAAGTCAATTGTAATTATGGACTTGGCTTCCTCATAATTCCCAAATGAGGTAGTACTTTAATCTATTTCTTCTACCAATAGAGTTGTAATAGTTGTAGATGCCTCATCAACATTGATCTCATATGGCAAGGGCTTAAGATATCTAACCCTAGGAATAGTTGCCTATGCATATGTATAATTTACATCCAATAAGAAGAAAACATCATTTTAATGTTTCTCCACTAGTGACACAAGAATCCTTAGTCTCTATTTCATGGATTTCTTAAAATCCTCAAAATAACTAGTCATCACTAACTCAAAGTTATCTCCAAGTTGCTTTATGAATTCTACAATCTGCATTGTGATAGACCTATTGGTCTTCCAAGAAACTTTTCCAAATGTACAAAATGTCTTCTGCACATAAAAGAATATAAATGCACTCTTGGGTTTCCTTATGGCCTCCAAGTTTTCAAATAGTTGTTGAAGTTGTAACTCGACAAGGTCATAGGTCTGTTCTTTCTTCACTATTTAATATCCCAAATCTATTGCCATGCAAGACACACTATTCAATCTACTAGATTGAAAGAACTTGTGAACTATCACTCTTACAACAAAGGCAATTGGGGGGTCTAAGATAGAATCTATAGACGTACCCCTCTTGTTACATATTGTACTTGTGTTCTTCTCAATAATCTCCTTTGAATCACTTCGCATTCTCTTAGGTCTGTCTAGGGTAGGATACTCTATCACTCAATTGATGATCCTTTTAGAAATCTTAATTGGTCCATTTTCCATCCATATGAAGTCATCATGTATTCTACTGAGCACAATCTTTATCTACTCAGTCTTGAATACATTAGGGAAACCTTTCCTTTCTACAATTTTATCATCTTCCCTTAAGACTCCATCTACACAAAGTTGACTGAAAAAATCCATTACCTCCATGTCTCCTATACTTCCAACTTTTCATGTGTAACAACACCTGACATCTTGAATCATTAAGACTTTCGGTGGTATCATTGATAATGCACCAGACGGGTCTCTTTTATATACAATTTTAGGTATTGCTTAGAAAGGTGGTTGCCTTACATCATTACTAATAAATTGCACATTAAACACTTCCTTTCCTTCCTTCCTAACACTTGCAAAAGAAGTAGCTTCCATATTTGATACCTAGGGTTCATGAAAACTCAAACAGTGAAACTTGATGTTAGAATTTGAAAAGATTAATAACCCAGAAAACTAGTGCAAAGAGTAAATATCTAAACTATGAATGCAAATGATACAAAATCAAAATAGCATCATAGAGTTAGTCTCCAAGAGAGTAATGCAAATGCTGGAAGCAAAATAGCATTAAGAGGATGTAAAAACAAGAGATACAAATACAAGCCAGGTAGCATGCTTATATAGGCTAGGAAGAGGGAGGAGGTGGCAACACCAACCAATGAGGAGCAACCATCTACCGGACTAAAGATAGCAAAGTATCTTCCCAAGATAGCTAATGGATGCTCACATGTAGGAAGGTGACACCTCACAACCATTCACCTAATAAGACATGCTTCATTAACCTAAGCAAGATTATTAAAAGTGTAGGAAAAACCTATCAAAATAGGAAAAAAAAAAAACTACACTAACAACCCCCCATAAGCGAAGCTTAGGTGGATGTAGAAATGGGTCCTGGCAACGAGGCCATGTTAGGTACCCAAGTACAATGCAAGAAGATGCAACCTCTGAAAGCGGGGAAAGAGAGAAAACCACAAGGGAAAAACCCTCCCCCAAAAAGAGGTAAGAACCTAGTGAAGAACTGAAGAAGTCTCCCGCTAGGGAAATTGTCCCCTAAAATAGGAACAAGGAGTGATCATGAAGAAGCAGCATCACTGAAGCATGAAGAACCGCAAAACTCTGTCAAAATGCTAATCTGTAGAACCCCCATGGAAATAGAAGGCACGAACCATCAACCAAAGGAACCTCCATGGAAATAGAAGGCACGAACCATCAACCAAAGGAACCTCCATGGAAATAGAAGGCACGAACCATCAACCAAAGGAACCTCCATGGAAATAGAAGGCACGAACCATCAACCAAAGGAACCTCCATGGAAATAGAAGGCATAAACCATCAACCAAAGAAGCATAGAACAACAATATAACCTCCCCTTAAGGTAGGTGAGGTGACATGCAGCTGAAAAGATGGGCCAAAAATCTCCTACAACACAGGAGCCAAACTCATCGAGAGTGAGGTACAAACACAAATAAAGGCATGTGTCGTCGACACTACATGAGGAATTAGAGAAAGAGAGCCTATAAGCGGCAAAAAACTATCCCCCCCATGGCACTTTATATAATAGTGCGAGTACAACGAATCACAATGATCAAAAGGATCCCAAATCGTAAGAGTGGCACTTTATCTCAGTGCGTTGCATAAAGATGCTTACAGTGAATATCAACAATGATCAGAAAAAATATAAGGCTGAAACAACAGAAGGTAAATCCCAACATGAAGCAACTGAAGCAACAAAATCGATCTCCGGACCTGAAACAAACAGAATATCCACCAGAATGCTAAAATGCAAAAGACTGAATAGGATGTGTCTGGAAAAAAATCTAGAACAACAACCAGCATCACTGGAAAGATCATAGAAAGAGCTTTCCAACGATATAAAGAAGTCCAAAATCGGAGATCGGAAGCTCAAGATACGCCTCCTGGAGTGTAAAATAGAACATCCAGCTTTGACTGCCAAAATAGGCAACCAAACTATAGTAAAAATTAAAAAAACTTGTACCATCATCTCCATCTCAAAACCATCTTTCCAATGCATTTTTTGGAACGAAAAAATACGTCTGTATGCTCAAGTTACGAAAGAAAAACTGACAGGGCCTCCTCATGAAGAGAATATGCTAAAAGTGAAACTTGGGCACAATAATCAAGGAAACAAATAGCACCACTGCGATCTACTCAAAAAATCATGCACTTTCAAAAAAAGAATCGCCTCGATACGAGGTCGTATGAGAAAGTTATGATCCTCTGAAGTTTCCAAAATGAGAACTGTGCACAGTCACGGCTGAGAATCTGCAATTTCTGAAGAATTCATGCATGAAAATCAAAAACTAACTCCACTAGTGGATAGAGCACAAAAAAATAGCCAAGTTCATAACAAGAATCATCAAAATCGGAGTCTGTATGAGCAAGAACGAGACATTTGAAAACTGCATTCAAATCTGCGGCTGCCAACGGAGAGGGGTATGGCTGTAGCTTTGCATGCTCGATTCTGAAAAATATACAGCTTGCATGCAAAATATAAAAGATACCCAGATGGTTTTTCGGGGCTGTGAACAAAAGCCAGAAAGCATTTTTCTTGCTGATGAACAAAAGATGTTGCTGTAGTGTAAATCAGACGCCTTTAATAGTAAAAAATGGCTCCAAAAATCAGAAAACGACCCCAGCAACCAAAATATGACATGCAAATGCTAGATTAGCTTCTTAAGTCCATCAATGGCATGTTGGAACCTGCAAAACTGATTGAAAACTCCAAATATGCAAGTTGGTTGTCAAATTTGAGATTGAAACTCCAGAGAAAAACTGTTTTTGTCAAAACTTTTCTGATTCTCAGGATCATCCAAAGATGCAAGAGAAGAGCATACTTTGTTTTTCAAAAAACTACAATAAAGTTTATTTGCCCCCCCCCCGAATCTCTCAAATAAGGAAACTAAAATCTACTCTTGCACATAGAAAAGCTCTGATACCATGTTAGAATTTGAAAAGATTAATAACCCAGAAAACTAGTGCAAAGAGTAAATATCTAAACTATGAATGCAAATGATACAAAATCAAAATAGCATCATAGAGTTAGTCTCCAAGAGAGTAATGCAAATGCTGGAAGCAAAATAGCATTAAGAGGATGTAAAAACAAGAGATACAAATACAAGCCAGGTAGCATGCTTATATAGGCTAGGAAGAGGGAGGAGGTGGCAACACCAACCAATGAGGAGCAACCATCTACCGGACTAAAGATAGCAAAGTATCTTCCCAAGATAGCTAATGGATGCTCACATGTAGGAAGGTGACACCTCACAACCATTCACCTAATAAGACATGCTTCATTAACCTAAGCGAGATTATTAAAAGTGTAGGAAAAACCTATCAAAATAGGAAAAAAAAAAAACTACACTAACACTTGACACTAGTAAAATACCTCTCCAATATGATGAATATATCGAGTTGTAGTTGAATTTAGTTCGCAAATGCAAGAATATCTTGTTGCAATTCTCCTTTGTGCTCTCTTGGATTTTTTATGAATGCAAATGATTCAAGAAATGACTATATAACCCTTAAAATTATGTAATAAATACTTAATGCTTACATAGTTGTAAGCTCGATCAATATAGGGTTTCTAATCACTTAGCTTACACAAGATTTCCACTGCACTCAGTTCACATAGAAAACTCAGCCAATACAACCATACCTTTATAACTCAACCAATACAACCATACCTTTATAACTCAGCAACAACTGGAATTCCATTTACACTCGATAGTAACTGTAATACCTTTTATGCTTGGCAACAACATGAAAACTAACAAAACTATAGATTTCTTCTAGGTTCAAACCAATACATTGCATCTCAATTCATGCATATATTAACTCTTCAAATCTTAGATTATTGTAACTGATGTAAAATATATTATTGAAATATCAGTCGTACACATGTCTTTTGATTGCCTAGTTGGAGGTGATGTGATCACCTAATCCATTGGATGAAGTGACCTCACTAGAACTTGATGTGTTGTAATCTTCCCTCTTCTTCCATGTCTTGTTCATCTACACTTTGACCTTTTCAACATTGACCTTATCTTTCTGTTTATTTTTTCCATTACTTGGCACTGGTGATTTGGTTGGGCAATTTCTGCTAATATGACTAATCTTTAAATAGTTAAAGCATATAGTCTCACTCAACCATCTATTTTAGTTGCCTTTGAAATGTGTTCTAATGCAATTCTTAGGAACATGTCCATACTCTTGACAATACTGACATGTGTACCTTGTATTATAATCCCAATTATAGGATTTTCCATTATGTTATACCTTTGTCTGCTTGTTTGATGTCCAATTGGCACTAGACCTACATTTGAATATGCTTTATGTCCATACTTCTGACAATTATGGCAATATCCTTCAAATCTCTATGTGCTTAAGGTCTTGGTCCTTCATTCATGTGTCTAATTTCCTTGCTTGTTGCACTTATAATGGTAACCCTTGAATTTCTACTTAGGGTTTTGTTTTGCATTGTTGCTCCTACAAACATTTGTTATATGACCTAACTTTCCAAAATTATGACAAGTGGGTTTGTAGTTCTTACCTTTGTTGTTTCTTTGTTCACCACTTTTAGATTATTCTCCTTCCTTAGTACTCAAGTATCCCAATCCAATAGTATTTTTTTGAGATTTAGGAGATCTCATCTATCTATCAAAGTATTTGATGGCTTCACTAGGTTTGTTGAAAATCTCAGCAAATTCCTTTTCTTTTCTTAGTCCATTCTTTAGTTGTTCATTCTACAACTTCAAGGTTGTGATCTCAATATCCTTACCATTTAATTCATGATTAGAAATTATCACTTGATTCATTGTTTCCAGCTACATGTTAGAAATTCTTTGCACTTTTGATGTCTTCTCTTCAAGTCTATTGGTCAGTATTCTTTTTTCATCTTCAATCATCACTTTTTCTTCCTCAACTTTCTTTTTCTACTTGGTCACCTCAATAATGATTGGACTTCTTGTTCTATCTTAAGATTCTGACCTCTTTAGTTAGGGCACCATTCTTTTTCATGAGATTTGTAACTATTGCATCAAACTCTCTTGATTTCCCATCTGCAAATAATTCAGTAGTGTCTTCCTCTTGGTAATGAGTGTCATTTTTCTCAATAGCTATCTCTTTCCTTCTCTTTAATGAATGTTGCAATTCATCTCTTTCTTCCATGAGTTGGTGTAGGGAAAACTAAATTTCAATCTTCTAGTTCTCAATAGTCTTTCCCAACTTGTAGACTTTCATCTTCAAGATCTTTCCTCAAAGTTGCAAAGCTTTCCTTTCCAGAGAACAAGGCTCTAATACCAATTGTGGAAATAAAAATGGGAAAGTAAACTTTGGTGGGGGGGGGGAGGGGGATGGGGATTGAATTGGTACTTTAAAACTTTAACCATAAAACATTCGCCACACATCCATCTCAGCATTTACCATGTAAATTGAAATAGCTAACTACACATGTTCATCCATATCATGAAACTAATAACACATAACACAATAAGTTTGTTACCCAAAAAGCCTCCAATGAGAAGTTAAAACTGGGGTAGGGATGACACCCACAAATCTTTACTATTGCAACTATAAATTGTAGCCAATGAAGGTTACAAGAAGTTTGACCATAAACTATGATCTACCTTGTGAAAGGTCTGCCCTGTTAAATGATTTAAACACCTTGCTAAAAGTGTGCCTTGTTAGAGGACTTAAACTTGCAATGAAACAAGCACTCGGTTAAGAGATTTACACAATCATATTAGGACTACTCTATTAGGAGATTTTCTTTGCATCACTTGTTAGAATGATTTAGCACCATGATCCTTCGATTAGAACTCTATTGCTAGATGTCAAAACTTCTCTTTCCTAGTGTGTACTTGATCCTTCTGATCAGATATGTCTTCTTTGTCCTCTCTCTACTTTTCTTTTCTCTCCTCTAATTGATTTTGCAATTCATAACATTATTACAACCTCCATAGCCACCATAAATTCTCTCTGCACATAGCATTCATCTCTCTTGCATCTCCTCCTCTTCTTTCACTCATACAAACTATTTAGGGTTTGTCTCCTTAAGTAACACAAGTTGGCTAGAGTTAGGTTAGAATCAACGGTTGTGGTTGATCCATTTTGCCACTTAGAATGTACCACAATTTGATTGGTCGCATGTACTACATAGGGATTCATAATATACACCTATATACATCTTCTACAATCATCAAACAATCATTAAGTCAACACAAAAATAGTTTACATAGAATTTTGTGTCATTACAAAAAACTATGTCCAAAACTGTTCACTTGGCAACTGAAGTCTTTGATGCTTAGCATTACTGTATCTTCAATTTTGTAACTTGGTTCCTAAATGACTCAGCATACTCTGCTTACTCAGCTCCTAAGTGACTCGGCATTCACTATCTACTTAGCACATACTAGTGCTCGACGCTACCTATGTATATTACTCAGTATGTATTGTCTGGCAACTTATGCTCAGCATGCTTTGATATTTTGACTCACTAATTTCTCAGCTTGCTTTGATCCCTCACACTATAATTCTATTATATAATGACTAAGTGGTTTGTTACTGCCTTGTCAAAACAAATATGAGATTAACAACTAGTAGTATAATCGGTGAATTTTGAGATAATAGTAAGGGTTTGTTCCAAAATTGCATCAAGTTTCTAGTTTGAAGTTGATCCTTTTTTCTTATTGCATTTACAATATTGGTCAAATTTCCTTCAATTTCAAAATTTCTTAATTTTAAGACCTCCTAATACTACTTCCATTTCAGCTATATTATTGATGGTTGAGCCTAAGGGTTTTGCAATGGCATTAATTTCAAAACCCTTATCATCATGAATGACAAATCCTATCTAAGCCATTTGGCACATATGAATAGGCAAAGAAAAGAATCAAAATGGAAATATTAGTTCGTAAGATAAAGAATAAGTCTATAAAAATGATAGACACATTAGAAGGACAATCCAGTGAAGAGAGAATCAAGTTAGTTGAAGAATCAACCAAGGGAAATGAGGAAGAAGTTAGTGAAGAAGAAGTTGAAAGAGGAAACTAAGGTAGAGGAGCCTAAACAAAAGAGGGTAAGAGAGTACAAACTACTAAACCTCAAAGTCCTAAGGTTTCTCGGGCTAAAACTAGATCTGTCATTGCATCTACACTCCCTGCAAAGAGAGGAAAGGAAAATAACACCTTGTTGACATGTCTTTGTTTTGCATCCATCCAACAGAGTAACAATTATCACCAAACTAGAATGTTCGGTCAATATTGCTTGAGAGAATGGGAAGCAAAAACTTTCCACTCCCAAGCTCCCTACATATCGAGTCTTAGTCATGCAAGAATAGGAAAATTTGGATGATGAGGTGACTGATTTAGAATAAGACAAGTTGAAGCTTCATCATTTTCATCTACATTTGGTTAGGCAATGGATCATTTGAATGAGGTTAGGGAAAATATCTTAGGGAAAAACTAGGGAATACAAGAAAAATAAATAAATCAAATATAAAGAGCCTACATGGTTAGAGATTTAATCTAACTATAGTCTATGTTTGTGCTATTATTATGAACAATACATGATTGAATGGTAGGATAGCTTAGATACATGCTCAATCAATCAATCAATCTAACACATACAAGTGTTGCGAATGAAACTAGTACTAAAGTAAACAAAATCATTTTATTTTATTCAAGAAAATGAAGATAATAGCAACAAAATAGAAAGACCTCACTATTTTTTAAGGTAAATGAGTCTCATAGCAAGAACTCCAAGATCGTTCTACTCAAAACACAACTTATAAATACTAGCAAGCACTGGGTGAAACAAAGATATTCCATACAAAAATGATATTTTTTCTCATTCATGTAGTAAAGTGTTAAAATGGTATGGATGATAAAATCATCAATTTTACCAACCCTAGAATAGTTGACATTCTTCTTATTTAAAGATGAGAACTCACAGTTTGGATGGCAGAATAGTTTCTAGCACCAACTTACCTATTGTCTTTATTGACATAATCTACTATTATCTTCATGTAGAGACATATGAGAAATAAAATACGTTAAACTATAACCATAAAAGGGGTAGAAATAAGTGGGGATGAGAAAGAGGGGACTTACTGAGGGAAATCTAATCTAAAATAGTAATATTTACATGTGTTTCTTGCTAAATCTTTGTCAGTTATCTCTTTAAGATGACCATTGATTGATAAGAGCACTTCACTTCTTTGACACTCTTGAATTCATTAGGTGCATAGGAAAATGTGTAGGTAAAAAGAGATTTTATCTTCCATTATTAACTTCCTATTATGTTATTAATAAGTTTTTCAGCCAATAATGATGGTGGATGGTACGCCTCAAAAGGAATCCTAACACATCTATCCATATCATGGAAGGACTTAAGTTCCAAAACTTTGAGGTTTGGAACCTAGGAGATCATCTTCCACATAATACACAGTCACCCAACTAGGTCATAGGAAAGAAGGAATCCCTAACCTAAAATTATACTTTTTAGAGTTGTGGTGCTTCTGAAAGCAAGTGAATCCCCTTTTAAGAAAGTATTGAATTAAACCAAAATGATCCCCAATGCTAAAAAAATTCTTGTAGAAGGGTCCTTGAATAATGTCCTTCTATGACATGACATAAAATGCATCATACATAGAAGAGGAATCCTCATCAACCCAGGAAGATAAGCATTTTGGACCTGCTATAGCAATGTTTCAAATGTGTGAGCACCCTTCCATTTGATAAAGTGTTGCTTCCCTAGCCTCTCTTTCTTGGACACCTCTTGTCCTATGTTGGCAACTGGTCCTTCCTTGGTTAGGATCATGAGACCATGCTAGCCTAGAACACTTGGGGAATTGTCTTCCCTTCTTTTCGTTAAGTGCCTATTTTACAAGGAAACAACTATCTTCTAGAATTTACATCGAATCTTGTCCTGTCTAGATACTAATTTTGTAGATCCTTCGAAGCCAAAATCCATTACCACCTATGAGGAATGGAAATATGTTAATACATGATCCTTTAAAATGTTACTTTTACTAGGCTAGAGATTTTTAGGGTTTGTGAGACCTTACACCCCCCTATCTTTTCCTTTTAAGATGAATATGTCATTTGGGAGGGAGCACAAAAATCAAAATCCAAAACAAATGAAGTAACTTGTGATAAAATATAAAAGATGGTATCTAGAAGCCAGACCTTGGAAGTGTGAAATTATCTCTCACTGGTCATGGCAGATGAAATCCCTAAACCTCGAAAGCTTACAATTTTAGAACTTGTGAGTGAAAAATAGATAGTTTCAAACTTAACAAAATATTGATTATTTATTGTTTACCAAAATCTCATCACATCATCCAAACAAAGACTCTGACAACATGGTTTACAATGTTGAGTTTTTCTTATGCAATTGACAAGACCACTATGGGATCAATTAATGTTGTTTAATTTGGATGTGATATCCATTTGAATTTGAAACACCAATCAACTTGTTTTTAATGACACAAGAAACTCAACTTGAGGATGGTGAATGCATCATGGTAGACAATTAGAGGCAAAATCCACCTCTTATAGTCATCCAAGAACATGAAAAGAAATAAAATCACATGGCTAGCAAGCCACTACTAAACCACTAGGGCTAAGGCTGTACATTTACTTTTATCGATAACATAATATCCCAAACTCTACCTTTCATAGAAAAAGCCACCAATCAGGCACCCATGAAAGTGTGCCTACAAATTTTTAGCCAAGCCAAGTAGACCAACTCGATTTCTAGGATTCAACCCCATGCAAAACAAAGGGCAAAAAATAAGCACCAAAGGGCACCCAAGATGCAAACCATTATTTTGGAAGGGCCAACAGCCAAAAACAAAAAAAGTGAACTTGCACCACCAAACCACAAAGGTACAGAGTATATTTCATGAGAGGAATGTGAACTTGTTATGCACACAAAGAGGGTGGAGCCAACAAGCTCTTCCTTGCAACAAATGATAAAAGGAAACAAAAAAACAATAAGACAAAAGAAAGTCAAACAATGACCATTGAAGCAATGCCCCAAGAGGAAAAATAGGTGAAAAAAAATCAAAGCAACACCAACAAGGCAAAGAAAGAAAGGGATGAGAAATGAAAACCTAAGAAATACAAACTACAAAAAAAATAAAGAGAAGACCATAAAACACCAACCTTAAACACTTGCAAAAGTGACACAACGCTAGGACCCATCCTCCTCTAAACATGAACCAGAACTAACCTGACCACTAGAGTACTTGCAGACTTACAAAATTATCACTTATAGGTGGGTGGCAACCCAAAAAAAAAACTTCTACTTGCAAAGAACAATTGTGATTATCAAACAACATGACAATTAATCCCTTTATGAATATTAAATAACATGTCCATCATAGTCATTAAAGGGTGCATTAATTGTACTTATCCTTCATTAATAAACCTTTCCATGTGTCCAACCCAAGACTATAAAAGCCTTTTCTCATCATAGAAGATATGAGGGAAAGGGTTCCTAAACTATCTGAAGACTACTTGTATGATCAGTTGTAGACCCTTGGCATGAGGTCGGAGATCCTTACTTTCTTCTCCCACACACAATAGAATGAAAACCTAAATAGGGATGCAAAGACTCAAGTACCAAAGACCGAAACAAAACACAAAGGACTTAGCTCAAACGAGACAAGGAAAAGGCAAAAAGAGGGGACCCAAATTTTTTCTCACAAAAAGTAAGGACAGGTATGCAAGGCATAACAAATGGTGACTCAACTAGGAAAATGTCTTGCATTTGAGAACTCCAAAACATGGCCTTAAAATCACAAATGCCTTATTTTTGTGAAGAAAAAATTGTTTAAGCAAGAACTTTGGGTCTGAACATCCTATTCACGATAGTCCATAAACTTTACCAATGTCAAGTCATGAGGTGTGTGCTTTGAAAGAGGGTATATAATTTAATTCCTAGAGAAAAAAGATAAACCATTCTCACTCAAGACTCCCTATGTTTAGCTTTTATTGGATGTCATCTAGTTATAGGAATTGAGGATCCCCTTCCTTCATTACTCTTTGTTGTACTTTCAAGGCATGGGAGGTTGTACTTCTTTCCCTAGAATTGAAAATTTTAATTTTTTCATGTGGGGGTACTTCTTTCACTATCTCATCCTTATGCATTTTCTTATCCTTTATAGGAAGGAAAAAGACACCCGCTTCTAGAGATACCTCTTATTGTTTAATTTCATCAAGTTTGAGCAGGGTCGATCTATTCACTTTTTTCTTATCATGATTCTTGTCTTTCCTTTTTCTTACCAACTTAGTTATTCATTGAATTATCTTGATACAAGAATAGATTTATCCATACTCAATGAAGGTTGGCCATTTCTTAAGTTCATACCTGTAATTTTTAGCTTACAAAAATAGGGTGGGAGCGAATTTGTGAGATGAGAAAAGGATAACTTGGATACCATGAGACAAATTTTTATTAAGTTATATAGTGTCATGAGAAGAATGCCCCCCTACTTGGAGGAACAAGAAACATAGCCCCTAATAAAGACCAAAATTAAAAACCAAAAGAAAAACAACAAACAAAGACCTAACTAGGCTACTTACAAGGGCCAACAAAATAAAGGAAAAGAGGAAAATAAAATTTGCAAAATGAACCTAGAGGTACACAAGGGTAATATTTATAGGAAACTATACATATGGTACAAAAATAGGGTAATGAATACCCTAACCCCATATACTCATTTAGAATAATGTTTGAGAAAATATCTGTTAATTGGCAATGAGACAAGGTCTCCAGTAAGCAAACTGAGATGATAGGTATTGGCCCCATGGATCTTTAAGATCTGATAAGGCCCAACCTAAAGCTTTTTGAGCTTAGTATGATTTCCTTTATTCTTGTGGGCCATGTCCCACAAAAGGAATAGGTCCAAAATATAAAAGGCCTTATATTAGACTCTTTTTTTAAACCATCATTTGACCACAGCTTGGTGCCTAGTGAAATGATTAAGGGTTGTATCCCTTTATTTTTTGAGGTAGAAAAGATTGAGAAGGAAAACTTCCACAATGTTTTCCCTCTTGTTGAACTCCCTCGTGAATTGTAAGAATAGAATCTACAGATTCACAAGGAATATTAGATCTTGACCATAGACTAGATAGACCAGAGAAGTTCCCAGGGATACCTTGGTATGAATATGATCTACCCAAAGGGTGAGCCTAAGTTTGTGGTGTCATTCCTATGGGTTTCTCTCTAAAAGATGCTTGGTAACCTCTAGGAGGTTCTTGTTGGTTTATCTTAGTACTTTATTACCTTGCGGATAGTAATTACTTGAGTATTTTAGGGTAACATTTCTATTGTAATCCTACTCTAAGAGTTGGGTGGAGGTGAACGCTACACCATTATCTCACACAAGGGCAAAAGGCATTCCAAATCTAGTAACATTGTTCTCCTCAATCAATTGGATCACTACTTTTCTCATATTATTTTTTCATAGAATGGCCTTAGACCACTAGATGCAATAATGTGTCATAGTTAGCACATATTGGTGTCTAGCGGATGAGTTGGGCTTTATTTCCTCAATAAAATTGAATGCTTATTAAGTGAATGGTCTAGCTTTAAAAATTAGTTGAAGGTGCATTGTAGGATTTTTCTCTCTAGAAGAAGTGGTCTGGTATGTGTGGAGTTTCCATATGTGATTGTGTATATCCCAGAACAAACAAGGCCAATAATACCAAGTCATAAGGATATAATGGGTGGTGGCATCAATAGAACCATTCTCAATCCTAAATTGTTTACCAAACTCATTGATTATTTTTCTTATTTTATCTTGATCAAGGAATTTGAGGTGAAACTAAAGAATAAGTTGAGAATGATAGAATCTAAGGCTGACCTATGGTGAAAATAAAGAATGTTCGAGAATTTCAAAGGTGAAAGTCAAAGTTAGTTACAAGATCTAAGACTAAAAAATAAAATAAAGATCTGATGATGGAGATTTAAGAAAGATAAGGATGAGCATAAAGTTAAAATGAAAGTTCTATTTTCTAAGTAACTAAATACATTGAGTATAAGATCTATAGGTGTGATTAAGAGGAAAAACCTAGAAGAATTTGGAAGTAAAAAGTTCACTATTTGAGGAGGCGTTCAAGCAAATTTTTGGTTTCTAATTGATGTTGTTAAGTTGCAGATTCATGTGAAGCAAAGAAAAGGAAAGGAGAAAAGTGAACTGATCAAAGAAGAAGGAATATCAAGTAGAGTTAGAGAAAAGTGAAAGTGTGAAGAAGTAAATCAACCAAAAAAAAATCAAAGGAAGAAGAAGAAGACAAAGCAAAACTAAGATCTAAACATGTGAGGTAGTGCTCAAACCTAATAGATCATTTGACTATTAGATTCTTACCACTATAGCAAAGAAATCTCTTAACTGAGTGGACCTAAAAAGTCTATGAAATCCTATATGGTAACATTGATTAGTAATGTGTGTAAGTCCTTTAGAGTATGCCACTCTTTAGACAAGATCAAGGACTGATAAGGTCTAGATGATCTTTATGTTAAAACCCTCTAACAAGGTCACACTAAAAATGTGCATGCAACCTTTAACAAGGTTGGATCCTAGTAGAGCTCACTTTAGAAGAGTAAACTTATTTGGATTGTCAGTCCCAGGTATTTTTTCCCTTTGCAAGGTTTCCACATTAAATCATGGTATCAAATGTGTGATTGATTTTGTATTGCAAGTTAATTTTCTTGGAATTTATGTAATACTACAACTCGATAACAACGATGTAATAGATAATTTATATTTCTGATACTTTGTCAATAATAGAAACAAAGAGATAGAAATTTGAAATAAAATGATTATAAGATTGAATTGTGAAATTGAATGAGATCACTATGTTATTTCTATTGAAGTTTATGAAGTTTGAATTGGTACTTAAGTGTTTGAAAGACATGTAGGATAATTGGACATAACTTATTCACCCCCTTCTCAGTTATCTTAAAATTAGTATCAAAGCATAGTGCTTGAAGGAAGAATTATGAAGGAACTTGAGCTAAAGATTTGAAGATGTATAAGAGAGAGATACCAAATCTGAACAAGGAGAATTTCTCCTCATGTAAAAATAGGATGAGGCTATATCTATCTCGAATTTGTGACAATGTGACATACTGGCTAGATCATGAATAGATTGTGTCACCCCTTCCTATACCCTGGAACAAATGGCTAAGAAGAAAGATCATAATAGCCTGATGATTGAAACTGCATCTACCCTAAATGACCATGATTTTGATGATGTCAAGAATTGTGCTAACGCTAATAAAATGTGGAACAAGTTAGCACTTGTACATGGTGGATATTATTCTCATGTTCATGAAGCTAAAATCACATGTTTTTTATATGTTCAAATGTTATAAGGCTAGAGTTGAGAAAGAAAGTGGTAAACAATTGAAATGTGTAAGATTCGATAGAGGTGGTGACATAATTATATGCACCGAGGCCATCACAACAAAATGGAGTTGATGAGATCAGAAATAGATCAATTGTGGACTATGCAACGACATTGCTGATTGAAAAAGATGTTGCATAAATTTTCTAGAGAGAGGCCATAAGAATTGGAATCTATACTTTCAACCAAGTTTAGTTGAAGAAAGGAACAAACAAGATACCCTATGAAAGTAGGTGTTACATTTATAAGGATGCATTGAATCGTAAATTTGATTCAAAAGGAGATGAAGGTACTTTCCTTGGTGATTCATCTAAGAGAAAATCATATAAATGTTTTAAAAAAGCTACTAATACAATGATTGAATGTGCAAATGTGAGAATTTATGAGTTTGTAGACAAGAATGATGTGGAAAGAAAGAAGGAACTACAAGATTACAACATATTTGTATATGTGTATGAAGATGTACCTGACACATTACCCAAGTTACAATAGAGAAAAACTAAGAATCAACATCCTTTACTTGAGCAGCAATCAATACAACTTGAGCAAGAAGTTAAACCCCCAAGTGAGTGGGAATAATGTTGAAAATCAAAGAAATGAACTAGTGTTAACAAAATATGTCAAAAAGAATCATTCCCTTGAACAAATCATTGGAGACAAAAGTGTTGGAGTACTGAAAAGAAGTAAGTTGAAAGACAATACATGTTTAATAGATAATTTTGAGCCTAGAACAATTAAGATTACACTTGAAAATGAGGATTGGATAAATTCTATTAATGAAGAGATTGATCGAATAGAGAAAAAAAATGCATGGACAATAGTACCGAGACCTATAAACAAGAATATGATAGGAACAAAGTAAATTTTCATAAACAAGCTAAATGAAAATGGAGAAGTGGTAAGAAGCAAAGCAAGACTAGTTTGCAAAGGTTATACCCAAGAAGAAGGAATAGACTATGGTGAGACTTTTGCACCTGTGGCAAGATTGGAAAGAATAAGAACATTTTTAGCCTATGCTACCTACAAGAAATTCAAAGTGTACCAAATGGATGTCAAATCTACATTTTTGAATGAGATACTTGAAGAAGAAGTGTACATAGGACAACCAAAAGGATTTGTTTAACCTGATCAAAAGAACCTAGTTTGCAAGTTGAATAATGCATTATATGGACTAAATAAAGTGTCAAGAGCATGTTATGAAAGCTTACACTTATTTGGTTATAATTGGATTTTTTAGAGCAATTGAGAATAGTGATTTGTATTTGAGAAATGAATTCAAAAATATGGTGTTGATTGTTGAATTTTGTGTGGATGATATTATATTTGGAGGAAATGATTTGCTATGAAAATCATCTTATGATCAAATGAGTAAATAATTTGAGATTTTAATGTTTGGTGAGATCAAATTTTTTACTAGATTACAAGTTCATCAACAAATAATGGTATATATGTAAGTAAATCTAAGTATGTAAATGAAATCTTGAAAAATTTGGGATGGATGAGTCAAGACAAATTGATACACCTATGGTGATTAGAATGAAAATGTCAAAAGAAGATAGTACTATTGAGGTAAATAAAAATCAATATAGATCAATGATTAGTAAGCTAAAATATGTTGTGCATAGTTGGCTAGATTTGCACATGTTGTTCGATTTGTTGTGAGGTTTTCATCTAACCATAATAAATTACACAGGACTATTGTCAAGAGGATATTCAGGTATCTTAAAGGGATTGAAAACTTTGGATTATGGTATAAACAAGATGATGAATTTAGTCTTAAAGTCTATACAAATATTAATTGGGCTATAGAAAAAGCACAAGTGGTGGAGATTTATTTTTAGAGTAAAAACTAATTACATGGTTGAGAAAGACATAGAGCTGCATTTCACAATCTACTATTGAAGCTGAGTATGTTGTTGTTGTAATGAGTTGTTCTAATATTTATTTGGATTAAGCAATTATTGGAAGGACTGTAATAAGAGATAATTGGGTCTATTACTATTTATTGTAATAAAACTAGTGCAATAAATATATCAAATAATTTGGTGATGCATTCAAAGACAAAGCATATATCAATCAAGTATCACTGCTTGAGGGAGAAAGTACAAGACAAATAAGTATTTTCATACTCAAAGAACTTCTCCATTTTAGAGATCTAATCCAACACAAAATTGGTATCCAATTTTCCATCATAAGGAACAATTTATATAATAGGTTTTGAATTTTCCCAAGACAACACTCTCAATAACCTTGCTTCATCTTGGTCTTCTTTAGCTTTTGGATTAGGGTTTGGTGCTACTGCTTCATCATCACTTACATCATCAAGATGTGTTCCTCTCCTCTAGGTTATCTCCATAGCATCTAATATGGCTGCAATTTGTTTCAATGTATTTAATATTACATTATTAGCATTTCCTCAACCTCGAACCATCTTTACAAATTAGGTTTTTTCAAGATTGTAACGCTCTACAAGCTATAGGTCAAATCTATAGATCTGTAATCCTGCAACCCAATTCAATCAAGGATCTACATAATCCAATCACCACAAGGATGAACCTCAAGGTTGTAGTACCACCTAACATAGAGAGGAATGAAGAACTAGGGCCAAAGGCACACCCAACTTTCCAAAATACCATGCAAGCATTAACACAACAGAAACACAACACAAAGAACATGTGTCAAGTCTAAGGAGGAAATTCCAAACATATTTACTAAGCCATTTCTTAAGGATGATTTTGAGTATCTAAGATGTAATTTGGAGGTCTTTCCCCTATACAAAATTCATTGAGTAAAGATGCATGTTGCATCAATTCATGGATGACAAAAATATATTTGTGGTGTTGATGCAAGAGTTCACACTCTAGGAATATTTCTAAAGTTGTAAAAATGACTGCAATGAAGCTGATGTAAATAGTACATGAAAGGTACAAGGTATAACTACAAGTTTTTATAATTTTCACATTGGAACTTATAGTTACCTTTGGCATATAGACAAAGGGGGAGAGAACAAGTATAGGTGAAGAAGAATAACCAAAAGGACTGAGTAACTAAAAATTGATTGTTGGTTTTGATTAATTGGTTGTTATCAAAGGGTGATAATCCATGAAGAGAATAAACAAAGGCAGAAATAATATGATGAAGATAATGAGAATCAAAAAAAATGATAAAATCTCAAAGGGGGAGCTAATACAGAAGAATGAAATATTGTTGAACAAAAAGAGAACATGTCCTAAGGGGGAGAAACGTTAAAGATTGATGTTGCTAAAGATATAGAATGAGTACACCTGATGGTGAATTTTTTATATAGAACCTAAATGGATTCAAAGAGCTAAAAAGTTGTATTCTTGTCAATGCATACATTTGATTATCTTATGTAATGTTTTGTAATGTAAAATTGTATGTTTATGCATTGTCATCAATGCCAAAGGGGGAGACTATTAGCCACAATTGTTAATGTAAATAAGAATGCTATGAATGTATGTGAAAGAGTCATATCAGTTTTTTTTTGTTAATATCCAAGTCTTAGTTGGCTAGACATTATGCTAATTCGATAGATTGTCATATCATTTGATTGATGAAGAGGATTTGAAGAAAGTACAATGATGATAGAGATGATAAGTATGGTATTCAATGGGCATTTGAATGATTTGGTTAGTGATGATGTAATGTTATTTTGATTACTTTAGAATCATGTAACTCTGTGATGAAATAATGAAGCTTGTGTATTCACCAATCTATACAAGCTACACTAAGTGACAAGATGAAAGGAGTATAGTATTAACCAAGTGTCTAACAAGGAAAAGTTAAAATTCGATGTTCACCAAGTGATATATTGACTGAGTGAAATGTAATTTTCATTGAGTAAGAGCTGGAAGAACAAGTTAAGAATGACAGAATCTTAGGCCGACTTATGGTGAAAATAAAGAATGTTCAAGAAGTTCAAAGGATAAATTTGAAGTTAGTTACAAGATCTATTGATGGAAAAATACAATTAGGATCTAATGATGGATGTTTAAGAAAGATAAGGATGAGCACAAAGTTCAAATGAAAGTTCTATTTTCTAAGTGGCTTCAGACATTAAATCTAAAATATATGGATGTGATTAAGCAACAAAACTAGGAAGAATTCAGAAGCAAAAAGTTCACTATTTAAGGAGGTATTAAAGCAAGTTTTTGATTATTGATTGTTGTTGATCAATATTGTTAAGTCGAATATTTGTGCAAATAAAAGAGGAGAAAAGAAGCAAGGTGAACCAATCATAGTAGAAGGAAGATCAAGTAGAGTTAGAGCAAAGTGAAAGTGTGAAGAAGTGAATCATCTAAACATATATCAAAGGAAGAAGACAGAGACAAACATAGATCTAAACAAGAAAGGTAGTGTTAAAATCTAATAGATCATTTGACTATTACTTTCTTACCATTGTAGTGGAAAATCTTCTTAACCAAGTGGGCCTAATAAGTTTTTGAAATCCTATATGGTAACATCGATTAGTGATGTTTGAAGTCCTTTAGAGAATGTCACTTTTTATACAAGATCAAGCAGTGATAAGGTCTAGATGATCTCTATGTTAAAACCCTCTAACAAGGTCACACTAAAAATGTGCATGTAACCTTTAACAAGCTTGGATCCTAGTAGAGATCACTTTAGAAGAGTAAAATTATTTGGGTTGTCGATACCAAGAGGGTTTCCCCTTTACAGAATTTCCATGTTAAATTATCATGTTAAATGTGAGAATGATTTTATGTTTGAAGTTTATTTTCTTGGTATTTATTTAATATTGCAACTTGGTAACAACAAGGTAAAAGATAAGTTATATTTCTAATACTTGGAAAAAATATCAATAGTGAGATAATAATTTGAAATAGAATCATTATAAGATTGAATTGTGAAGTTGAATAAGGTCACCAAGTTATTGCTATTGAAGTTTATGAAGTTTGAATTGGTGCTAAAGTGGTTTTAAAACATGTAGGATAACTAGACATAACTAATTCATCCCCCACCCCCCAGTTCTATTAGAGACCTCCACTTCCCTTGTCCCTCATCAAGTTCACTCTACATAAGAAATGATTTGGTCACTTGATCTAGTTCAATTGTGTATACTTTTCTTCAAAGAATGTAATGCCAAATTTTCTTTACTATGAGGACAAGGGAAAATACATGCTTCTCAAGGGTAGAATATTGCACTTTAGCATTCTTGAAAGGGGAGCTCATGATAGCAATGGATATCTCCTCTCCTTCATCCTTTTTGATTAATACAATAGTGGTGATAGAAGCAAAGGAATAGATGTAGAATGGAAGATCATAGTTGAGGCTACCCAAGATTGGAGCTTCGGTTATAGCTTGTTTTACCTTGAAAAAAGCTTTATTTTCCTTTGGAATCCACTCAATTTTATTGTCCTTTTTCATCATATCATTCATTGGTTTTACAACCTCGACAAATCTTGTGATGAAATGTTAAACAAAGTTTATCTTTCTGAACAAGGATCTCACTTCTTTCTTATGATTGTAGATCTGTAAGTTCAACAGAGCTTCTACTCTCTCAGGGTCAATGGTGATACCCTTCTAAGAGATGATATTAGTAATTTCCCTTTTGTGAACCTGAATATGCATTTCTTGGGGTTCAATGAGATATCAAATTGACAACATTAGCAAGGTGGGAAGGGTGATCACACTTCTTTGGAAAATATTTTCAAATCATCCATGTAGATGATTATGCATTCATTAACTAGTCCCTCAAAGGTTGTTTCCATTTCCTTTTGAAATGTGGCCACAATGTTGATCAGTCTAAATGGCATTTGCTTATAGGAATTAATTCCCCATTTAGTGGTGAATGATTTCTTAAGCTAATATTTGTACTTGACCATGATCTAATTATAGCATGAATATTTGTGTAGGAAGGACATCATTTGTGCACTATTTACAATCTGCAAGACTTGGTCAAGTGAAGGAAAATGATGGTTATCCTTCATTGATGCCTTGTTCTGGTTTTAAAAATCTACAAATAGCCTAATTTTTCTACTCCTTATTTGGACCATGACCAAATTAGCTACCCATGTGGTATGTCAAATAAGAAAGATTATCTTTTTGACAGTAACTTTTGAAACTCTTGATAAATCAAGGGCATGATCAAGGGATTTATTGGTCTCTATTTTTGCCTAAATGGTTTAGCACTTTGCTTGAGGGGTATAGCGTGTATCATCATGGATGTATGTAGGTTTTTAAATCTTTGTATCTCCATGCTATAACATCGATGTACTATCAGAGGACCATGAGAAACTTACCCTTTTCCTCAAGAGAGGAGGAAGTTCCAACAAGTACATTTTTCTCCTTGGTGTCGTTTTTAAGGTTCACCTTTTCATATTTCCCTCCCTTAGAGGAGGGAGGAGATATTTCTTTGACCCAAGGAGCTGATTCAAAGATATTCTCAAGGGTTATCATCCACTTCAAGATGGTTTTCATGGGGACATCAATGATCTCTCTATGGTCACTTCCCTATCTTGTATCATCATGTTCTTCCTCTTCCAAGATCTGATCTTTAAATACATCATTGTAGGCTAGGAAGGAAAGGATATGTCAATCATCCTCAAAGACCTAGAAATGTTTAATGTTGTCCAAGTGAATGGGATTGCTACCATTTCTACAAAAAAAGTATCGAAGGCAAGAACTGGCTATGGGTTCAAGGGTTTTGGCAGATACAATAAGTGTGTCAAGGCTATAATTGTGTATCGATAGGATGACTAATGTCAAAGGCATCAAAGTCCTCAATCAGGCCCAAACTCAATTTTGATAGGTCACTAGCCATTTATCATGACATGTGTACTAACTCCAAACTTGTTTAATGATGAGTTTTGAATCCCCCAGTGCCCGAAGGCAGTTGATTCATTTTCATAGAGAAAATATGAGACCTAGAACCAGAGTTGCCTCATACTCGACTATGTTATTTTTGCATTCAAATTACAACTAATACGAAGTGAGGAAAGATATTCCCCATGGGTCAATCAATTCTACCCTTGCACCTGATTCATCTTTGGCCTAGGATCCATCAAACTTCAAGGTTCATAGACTACTTGAGGTGGAAGAGACTCCAACCTATCCTCTAAAGTGGAGGCCATAGGTATAGGTGTTACCTCTTGAGGCAACACTATGATAGTTCCCTCAATAGTTAGCCGTTTAGATATAATCATTAGAGGGTTTCCTAGTGTGGAAATTTCTTCTTCTTGATCTCCCTTGATAATGCTATAAAGGTGGTTAGAGGCTACATTCAAACAGCGTTCACATTCCAACTTAGATTACCCTTTACAATGGATCTTGTACCATGAATCAAGAAAGAGATTGGACATGGAGACACAATCACCTTGAAGATTAATGGCATGATTTAACTAAGTATTGAAGTCTTGAATCCTTTGTGTGATGGCCGAGTCCTCATTAAGTAACATCCCTCCTAGAACGAATGCTAGGGCCAAGGTCTCCATGGCCTAATATAGGTCAAGTTCAAGTTGAGCATAGGCGGCTTCACTTACTTGACCGTAGTTAGTGAGATCCTATTTCATTTGGGGTTCACTATCAACATTAATTTGGACATTTGCTTCCCCTCTCCAAGGAAGCCATAAGCAGGAAAAATCTATAGAAATATACCCATTTATGGATCGTGACCAATTTTGACTTAACAACATCACATAGGTTTCAAGGATGTCTACCACTTGGATGTCAATGATACTAGAAACCCGAGGTTCTTAGAAAAGATAGATTTGGAATTTTTTAGCTCACCCACCATTTTGATGGTGATTTTATCAATTTGCACTACCACACCATTTGATGGCATGAGGACCTATTCAAGCTTCTTACATATGGATAGGGGCATGAAATTGCTAGAAGCTCTGGATTCAACTAGGCAGTTGTACAAGGTTTTTCATAGATTTTTAGGCTAAGTAGGAAGGAAGGGTTGTTAGCATTTCCCAAAAAGATGGTTGCATTGACATCGTTAAAATTTATAGTCTTCGTAGTAGCGAAGCACATTTTGGGAAGGTCAAGTTGTTGTATGAGTGTCTTTTGCTACTCTGGGCATCTAAAAAACATGTCCATTAGGGACATAGTATTGTTGGTACTTTACATTATCCTTTTGATATCAAATTTTAGTCTAGAGGGCCTAGAGCCTTCAATTGTCAAATCTTAATGTTGTGAAGCTTGTCCCTTAGGAGGAGGGTTTACGTTAGCATGAGGGTATGGGGGAATAGATGTGTTTTTAGCTGGGACTAATATTGTGAAGGTGCCTTTGCTGAATTAGATCCTCTTGTTATAAGGATTCCATGAATTAGTAAAAGTGTTGACCTCATAGGCAAGGGTGGAGTCATCAAAGAACCCATCAAGAACACGCTCTTCATCATCATGCTCACCCTCCCTATAAAAGATAGTTCAAAAATGAAGTCAGAGTTGGAAGGTTCTACTAAAACCTATGGAGATGTTTTCTTGGATTCTACTTAAAAATCTAAATGACATATTTGAATTACTTTCTCCAAGCTAGAGCAAGTGACCTCCAAATACGACCCGATATTTTGTAAATGACACCAATTTGTTAAGGGGTAAAATTCTATTAGATGGGTAGAATGACTAGGTCCTGCACTCCTTTAATGGTCATATTGACTTTGGGGGCCACCCTAGGTATTTTTCATGTTATTCCATTGTCACTTAATTGAGTGTTGGTTGTAATTGTCATTGTTAGCACCTTGGAGACCAAAGTTTAAACAACCTCTTTGTCCTAAGAAAATATTCCCCATATGTGAGGGACTAGACTGTTGATTGGTCATTGCAGTCTTATCTAGTATAAGTTGGCTCATGTCATTAGCCATAGTGATAGTAATTCTCTAAAAGGCTTCCATGTAAATTGCAAGATGCATAACTTGATCAAGTAGTTGTGAGCACTACATTTGTATGCTTGCCAAAGTGACAAGAGCAACGAGGTTTTGTCCATTCATGTTAATAGATAGAAATTAAGGGACTTCATATGCTAATATGGTATGTGAATCTATCATAGGAAATGTGGTCATCGACACCTGAGGTACTGTCTGTTAATTCTAATGGGAATACTTCAGAGTTGGGAGAGGAGCAGTCTATGACATGTAAATATAATGGGAGGTTGGATAGGCTTGCAGTCTTGCTACTAGGATCATATTATAACCACCCAGGTGAGGAATACCTATGTTGTGAGGATGACATGGCATGCTCTATTGTACATCCATCAAATGACTGATAAGTTGCACAAAGACTTCCAAGGCCAAAGAATAGACTTTGGCCAAGGTATCCTAGTCTCCTTGAGGTACGATCTTCATGATGAATTTTGAAACAACTGGTCAATCACATCCAAATAAGTCCTTAAGGTGTGTTCCTTTACAGGTGCAAAGGGATATGAACATCGTCTAAGGACACATTGGAACTAATTATTAAAGGCAGGGAGAGGCTCACTCAGTCCCTTTTGGATTTAGATAAACTGATGATGACATAAGACAAGGTCAATTTGGGACTAGAACATTGAGAGAAAAGTTCTCTCCATGTTAAGTCATCCATTGATAGAATTAGTGGTGAGGTTAAGATACCATTTTAGCTCATTGGGGCCCAAGGTCATTTGGAACAAGGGACAAGAAAATATCCTCATGTTCAACATTATTTCTAAAAAAGAAATCCTTGAATACCTAGATGTTCTCTTCCACTATTTAAGGACCCAAATGTTAAAATTTTAGACATAGATTCCTAGGGTGAGATGGCATAGTGTACATTGTTGCAAAAGTTGCCAAGGGTGACAATTGTACCCCAAGGAATGCAAGTTTTTGTGGAATGGCCACTATCTCGGTTGGTCATTGGGATGCAAGTATACTCTAAGTAGTAGTAGATTGATATATGATGCCTTGCCTTTCTTCTTTCATTTGTTTTACTTATTTCATATCGGCGGTCTAAGTTTTGCAAACTCTGTAGAGACAGTAAACAAACACAACTGTTAGAGGTGAGTCATGGAAAAGGATTTGAGTCAACACAAAGTCTAGGGGCTAAGGTACTCTCTAAACATTCATTCAGGTGGCCCTCGATCAGGATCTTCTAGTTCAAAACCAAGATCTATCTGAGCCGATGAAATCAAACTTCTCTATGCATGTTTTCACACTACAAGGTGTAGGAAAACTTCCTAAGGCTTAAATGGGCCCTCCTTATGAAACCATTAATCTATTGATGTGGCTTTTTTTAGCATCTAGACAACAAAGTAACAACTATTACCAAACTAAAATGTTCGACCAATATCGTCTAAAAGAATGTGAAGCAAAAACTTTCCACTCCCAAGCTCCATATAGATCAAGTCTCGATCGTACAAGGATAAGAAAAGTTGGATGGGGAGGTGACTTATCCAAAATAAGGAAAGCTAAAGATTCGTCATTTCCCTCTGTGTTTGGTTAGGCAATGGATCACTTAAATGAGGTTAGAGAAAATATCTCAAGGTGAAACCAGGGAATGGAAGTAAATATAAAAAATGTAAAGAGCTTATAGGATTAGAAAGCTAATTTAACTATAGTCTACTCTTGTGTTATTATTGTCAATAATACATGCTTGAAAGGTAGGATAACTTAGATACATGTTCAATCAATCCATCTAGCAAATACAAGTGTTGCAAATGAAATAGGTACCAAAGTAAACAAAATCATTTAATTTTACCGAAGACAAGGAAGATAATAATAAAAAAAATAGGAAGATCTCACTATTTTTGAAGGTAAATGAATCTCATAGAAAGCACTCAAAGATTCATCTACTCAAAACATAGCTTATAAATACCTGCAAGCACTGGGTGAAACAAAGATATTCCAAAAAATAAGATACTATTTTCATTCATGAAGTAAAGTTTTACAATAGTATGGATGATAAATTCATCAATTTTACTAACCCTATAATAGTGGGGATTCTTCTTATTTATAGATGGAAACTCACAATTTGGGTGGGAGAAAAATTCTTAGAGCCAACTAACTTACCTATCATCTTTATTGACACAATCTACCGCTATCTCCACACAGAGACATATGCAGAATAAAATACATTAAATAACAACCATGAAAGGGATAAAAAGATGTAAGGAAGGGAAAGAGGCAATTTCTTGAGGGAAATTTGATCGAAAATGGTGAACCTTACATGATTTTCCTATCAAATATTTGCTAGTTATCTCTTCAAGACACTCACTAATTGATAAGAGCACTCCACTTCTTTTACATTCTTAAATGCATTAGGTACACAGGGAAATGTGTAGGCAAAAAGGGATTTTACATGTCGTCATTAACTACCTACCACATCATTAATAAGTTTGTCAGCCAACAATGATGATGGATGGTAGGCCTCACAAGGAATCTCAACACATTTTGTAATGTTGTAGAAGAACTTGACTTTCAAAACTTCTAGGCTCAAAACTCAAGACACCAGCTACCATGAAATGCATGCTTATCCAACCTGGTTATAAGGAAGAAGGAATCTCAAACCTAGAACTATACTTTGTAGAGTTGTGGTGCTTCTGAAAGAAAGTGAAGGCCCTTTTGATCAAGTACTAAATTAAACCAAAAGGATCCCCTGATATTGAAAATATTGCTTATAGAAGGGTCCTTGTTGTATGTCCTTCTATGTCACAAACAAGGATGCATCAAACATAGAAGGGGAGGTGATGCATAGGGCTTAAGGTTCTATCCAAACAACCTCTAGTTAAGGTCTAATCTTGAATCTTCCAAAGATTCTTGTTCTTTTTCCTCCTCACCATTACAAGCCTCTAAGGCTTCTTCACCAACTTTCCTCCTAGGTATAGTTGATTTGACGTGGACTTAAACTCCCTTCTGAGGCACTAGTCCCACTAGTCCTCTTCTTCCTAGAACCTTAGCTCCTACTTAGGATCTTATCCTTCCACTAACCTAGAGTTTGATGAGAGTGTGGATGCTCTCCATAACCTTCTTGGCCTCACTATACACTCCTGGTCACAACCAAAACACCAAGAAGTTCAAACTATTTGTGTAGGTTGATTAGGCCTATTGTCTATTAAGTGAAGTGATCTTGTTTTGCTTCTATTCTTCAAATTTTCCCAAATAATCCCCAAAACCAACTTAGGAATCTGGTAGCTATCCCCTAGTACACCAATAATCCAAACTCTCAAGGCTCTGTGACACACACAACCCCATTTAGTACCAAGTCCTAGTTTTCAGCCTTAATATTAGGCCTCTAGTCCAGTCAGCAAACGAAAATCTCTCCAACTCCTCAAATTTCATGACAAGCCTCTATTATACTTGCATGTTCAACTTGAAATCCTAGGGCTTCTAGGTATAGCATTCGCTTGCCTCAGCATGATCATGGGTGTGCCCTACATTAGCATTAACAAAACTATCCAAGCTCACATACTCCTAGCAGTCAACCTAGGGCTTTGCTTTTTTGAGTTGGAATCCCATCAAAAAATGAAAAAAAAAAGAAAAAAATTATTTGCAACTTCTAACCTATCACCCCACCTAGTTTCATGCATTTTCCACTATGGGTGATTAGGTTAGAGACATTTTTGTGCAAACAGCATTGTGAATTGATTCACAAACCAGTCAGAAAGAAAAACTTGTAACTTGCAAACCCTAGAGCTTCCACACCAATGTGAATATGGAAAAGAATCAGAAAAACCTAATATATATAAAATATGGATTAGATCTATTGTGCCAATCCATACAAGGTTGTACTAGTCCATGAAACAAAAGGAAACCCTGCAAAAATGTTCATACAGTACAATCACACGTGCAAAACTTGATGGTAATTCTTCCAACCCTTCAAAATATGATCTACCTTGCTCATATACCCGAGCATGGGTAGTTATAACCTCCAAAACTGATAAATGCAATTTCTTGCAAAATTTGCAAAATTTGCAAAAGTTGCTGAAGCAACTCTTGAGCAATTTTGCAATTTTGAAGCAACTTTTTGCTCACAAGGCTTTGTGGCCAAGTGGGTCCACCTAGGACCTTAGATAGAATACCTAGGACCTATTTGGCTAATAAAAGACCCCATTTACTCATCCCTTCCCATATTTTCCCTATTGAGCAACATTTGGCTCAATAAGCAACATTTGAGAAATTAAGACCTAGTGAGCATTTTAGCTCTTACAATTGGAGTAGTTGTTTTCCAAGGACATTTGGAATTTATCAAACACATTTTCACACCTAAAAAATCCCTAATCACACTAAAAACTCAATTTTAGGGAGGTTCCATGTACCATACTCCCCTAGGACAAAGAACTCAAGTCTCTTGAGTTAGGATGTCTTCATTGTGACCCCATGTTTCAGTATGTCTACTTCAGTCATCCAAGTGGCCTTGGCATCTGGTAGTCCCTTCCATTTCACCAAGTACTTCATGTAGGTACCCTTCCTAGTCTTCTTGATCACCTTAGAATCCATAATGCTTTCTAGTTATAAAGTTTAGGGTGTTGGTAAGTCTTGTACCAAGTCAACCCCTTCCACATCTGTAAGGATATGGTGATCAACATCTACATGAGTTTCCTTATATGGAAAAAAGTCACACACATTGAAAATAGGAGATATTCCTATGTTTTGAGGGAGTTCTACTTCATAGGTATTGTTTCCATATTTGTGTAGGATTTTCAAAGGCCCTGGCTTTTTCATCAACAACTTTTTCTAATGTCCTTTTGGTAACCTCTCTTTCCTGAGTTAGGAAAATGCTAAATCCCCCACTTTGAACTACAAGTCCCTCCTTTTCTTATTTTCCCTTGATTTATACTTTTCCACTTGGTTTTGCAATGTCTTCCTCACTTGGTCATGTAGCTCTTTCATCTGTTTAGGAAATGACTCCCCTTGTGCACCCCTTTTGTCAAGTAGGCTGAGATCCCTCAACTCCAAGATCCCCCTAAAGTGAGCTCCATATACAATTTCAAATGGGCTCCTTCTAGTGCTCCTATTGATGGATTCATTATAAGAAAATTTTTCTCATCCTATAACATGATCCAATGATTGACCATGCTGCTAGGTTAAACACCTTAATAAATTTCCAAAGATTTGTTCACTACCTCTATTTTCCCATTAGATTAAGGATGGTAAGCTGAAGAGAATGACAAATTGATTCCCAACATCTTCCAAAGAGTCCTCCAAAAGTGTCTTATGAATTTAGTGTCTCTATCACTCACAATGTTAAGTGGAAAACCATGGATCTTCACTATAGCCCTAAAGAACAAACATGCAATATGTGAAGCATCATTTTCTTGTTTGCATGGAATGAAGTGTGCCATCTTGCTAAAATGGTCTACAACCACAAACACATTGTCATGCCCTCTAGGTGTTCTAGGAATTCCTAAAATAAAGTCCATACTCAAGCACTCTCATGGTCTTTGTGGTCTAGTGAGTGGTTGGTATAATCTTGCATCACTACTATGTCCTTTAGCCCTCTGACACACATGGCATTGCTCCACAAACTTCCTTACATCAGTGTGCAATCTAGGCCAATGATAGTACCTAGGAATTTGCTCTAGTGTTTTGTCTATTCCAAAAGTCCTCCCAGGATGCCTTGAGGATGTTCCTCCTCATAAAACAATGGGGAATGCATAATAGGTGTCCCTTAAACAACAAACTCTCTTGTAGCATATACTCAGTAAAATTAGTTTTAAAACCTTGTTGAAATTTCACACATACCTCATATGCTTCTTTGAAATCCTTTTCCTCCTTTTAGAGGTCACTTAGATCCCTCATTCCCACAATTTGCAACTGAAACTTTGCATGGATAGAACTCTTCTACTACCAGCATCAGCAACCTTGTTGCTCACACCTTTCTTATGTTTGATCACAAAGGTGAAGGCTTACAAGTATTCCACCCATTTGATGTATCTTTGATTTAATTTCTCCTACCCATTTAGAAAGCTAAGGGCATGATTATTTTTATAAACCACAAATTCCTTTGGAAGGAGGTAATGCCTCCACTTCTTTAAGGCCTACACCATTGCATATAACTCCAAATCATAGGTGGAGTACTTCTGTTTGGCTTCATTTAGCTTCTCTAAAAAGAATGCCACAAGATGTCCCTCTTGGCTCAAAACTACTTCAATGGCTAGCTTACTGGTATCACACTCCACCACAACTAACTGATTGAAATTAGGAAACCTTAGAATAGGAAATTCTGCTATCCTTTTCTTCAACATTTCAAATCCCTTATCTATTGCATCTGTCCATTTCAACTGAGATTTCATTCCCCCCTTGCTGGTGTTCAGTATAGGTGTACATATATGACTAAAACCTCTTATAAGCTTCCTATAGTAGGATGCTAATCCATGGAAACTTCTAACATCCCCTATACATTTGGGAGTTAGCCATTCTAAGATGGACTTGACCTTATCAGGATCCATCTTGATACATCAATTAGCAACAACAAAACCAAGGTACACTAGTTCAATTTTTAGGAACTCACATTTGTCTTGATTGATCAACAACTTCTCTTAGTGTAGCCTCCTCAATACCATTTTCAAGTGCTTCATATTCTCCTCCTTGGACTTGCTAAAGATTAAAATGTCATCTAAATACACAATTACAAACTTACCAATAAATTTTGCTATCACCTCATTCATTAGTCTCATAAAATTACTTGGAGCATTTGATGGGCCAAATGGCATTACTAGCAACTCATATAGCCCTTCATTTGTCTCGAATGTTGTTTACTCATCACCACACCTCATTCTGATTTGATGATATCCTGACTTTAAATCCACCTTGGAGAAGTAGCATGAGCCTTCTAGATTTTCCATCAAATCCTCAACCCTTAGCATAGGAAACCTATATATAATGGTGGCTCTACTTATTTCTCTATAGTATGTACACATCCTCTACTTTCCATCTTTCTTGGGTATAAGGACTGTAGGGACTGCACAAGGCCTTAAACTTTTCCTTATGAGCCCTTTCTCCAACAAATCTTGAATTTTTTTTGCTATCTCTACATTTTGGCTTGGTGTCATCTTGTAGGTTTCCTTGTTAGGTAGGTTTGCCCCTAGTATTAGATCTATTTCATGACTCACTTCCCTCATAGTAGGTAGTGCACTAGCATCCCATTATCCACTATCTCATCGTATCTCTGGTACAAATGTTGCACTTCTGGAGGCATACAAACTTTTGCCTTGGTCTCTTCTTTTGGTTTGACGATTACTACACAACATACCCCTTTCTCCTTCTTCATGATTGTTAAGAACTCTTTGCCACTCAATAGTATAACGCTACTTCCTATTTGCTTCTCTCCACTAGGTTTTACCAAAGGGTCCATCTGATGCTTTTTACCTTGTTTGGTTATAACATAATTATTCCTCTCACCATCATGGATGACCTTGACATCATATTGCCATGGACACCCTAACAAGAGATGACATGCATCCATAGGCATTATATCACATAGGACCTTGTCCTAGTATTCCCCAATCTCAAACTCCACTAAGGCCTACTCATCTACCATGACTTGTTGACCTTTGCTCAACCAAGACACCTTGTATGGTGTGGTATGGGGTACTCTCCTAAGTTTCAACTTGTCCACCATTTCAGTTGATACTATGTTTTCATTAGAACCTGAATCCACTATTACCATGCAAATCTTACCATGTGACCTACAAGTTGTCCTAAACAAGATTTTCCTCTATGGTGGTTCAATCGCATTAAGCACATTCAGCAAGGTCCTCCTTAGCATTATATTTTCACCATCTACTACTGGCCCTACCTTAGAAATGGGTGATGTAACACTTTGGGTGTCATCCTCTTGCACTAACAAGTTCCTCATTTCTCCCATGGATGAAGAAGAAGCCTTCTATGGACATCTGCCTATTGTATGTCCCCATTTATTATAGTTGTAACACCTACTAGTAAAAATAGTGTTATCCCTTCCTTGTGACTAAAATTTGCCTCTTGGTGGTCCCCTTCCTCTAAATCCTCCTCTTTGAGATGACCCCCCTATACTGATTGTTCCCACTATTGTTAAGAAATTGTGTTTCATCAGTCCTATTGGGACTTTTTCCTCTTCCAAAGTTACCTCTGCCTCTGAATCCTCTATTATTGCCTCTCCCTCTTTGATATGACTCATTCCTCCTTTTAGCCTTATCCTCTGTTCTCAAGGCCATTTGAAACAATTTATGCATACTATCAGGAGCCATCATGGTGATCTCATCTTGGATCCCCTACCTTAAGCCATTAAGGTATTTTGCTACCTTTTCCACCTCTTCTTCTTGTCTTCTATCCTTGAGACTCAACCTATTAAATTCTTCAATATAGGAACTTACTGTTAGGTCTCTTTGTCTTAAATTATTTACCTTTTGATACATCTGGATCTCATAATCAGTGGACAATAATTGAGCTTTAATTCTGATCTTCATTCTCTCCCATGACACTATCATCTTCTTCCCAACTGCTACCCTATCATCTTACATCATGTTCCACCATACTAGTGTTAATCCCTTGAGCCTAGCCTTAGCATAATTGACTATTTTCTCCTCTTGTACCTCTTTGTAGTCAAACTAGTTATCAATGACTTCCATCCAATCTAGCAACTCATCCTCATTCAAGCTACCACCGTAGTAAGGGATGTGCTCCATACTGTCCTTGTTAAGAGACTTGAACGCTTCCAAAAACACCTTCTTATCCTAATCCACCTCCTCCTTTATGTTTGTTGTCTCCCCTATAAGGCCTTCATCTTTCTCATCACTTTCATCTCCCCATTCTATGATATTTTTCTTTCTCTTAGCCTCTTCCTAATTGGCTTTGGCCAATAGGTCCTTGACCAAATCCACTATGGCACCCTTTCTCATTGCCTTGATTGGCATACTATCAGCTTCTTGACTTCCTTCCTCATCTTACATAAACTAAATTGAAAATGGCTCTGATACAACTCTGATGCAGAAGGCATAAGGTTCTATTCAAACAACCTTTAGTTAAGGTCTATTCTTGAATCCTCCAAATATTATTGTTTTTTTCCTCCTCACTAATAAAATCCTCCAAGGCTTCTTCACCAACTTTCCTCCTATCTATAGTTGATTTTATGTGGACTCAAACTCCCTTCTAAGGCACTAGTCCCATTAGTCCTCTTCTTCCTAGAACCCTAACCCCTACTTAGGATCTTATCCTTCCACTTCCCTAGAGTCTACTAATAATGTAGATTCTCTACATAACCTTCCTGGCCTCACTCAACACTCTTGGTCACAACCAAAACACTAAGAAGTTCAAACTCTTTGCTTAGGCTAATTAGGCCTATTGTCTATTAGGTCTAGTGACCTTGTTTTTCTTCCATTCTTCAAATTTTCCCAAACAATCCCCAAAACCAGCTTAGGAATCTAGTAGCTATCCCATAGCCCACCAATAATCCAGACTCTCAAGGCTCTATGACATCCACAACCCCATTTAGTACCAAGCCCTAGTTTCAGCCTTAATATTAGGCCTCTAGCCCAGTCAGTAAACAAAAATCTCTTCAACTCCTCCAACTTCATGACAAGCCTCCATTCCACTTGCATGTTCAACCTGACATCCTAGGGCTTCTAGGTATGGCACTGGCTTGCCTCAGCATGATAATGGGTGTGCCTTGCATTAGCATTAGCAAAATTGTCCAGGCTCACATACTCCTAGCAATCAACCTAGGGATTTACTTTTTGACTTGGAATCCCATCAAAAAAAGAAAAAAGAAAAAAGAAAAACATTATGTACACCTTCTAAGCTATCACTCCACTTGGTTTCATGCATTTTCCACCATGGGTGATTAGGTTAGAGACATTTTTGTGCAAACAGCACTGTGAATTGATTCACAAACGAGTCAGAAAGGAAAACTTGTAACTTGCAAACTAGATCTCTCGCACCAATGTGAATATGGAAAAGAATCAGCAAAACCTAATCTATCAAAACATGAATTGGATCTATTGTGCCAATCCGTATAAGGTTGTAACACTGCATGAGACAAAAGGAAACCCTACAAAAATGTATGTACAGTACTATCACACATGCAAAACTTGATGATAATTCTTCCAACCCTTCAAAATATGATCTACCCTTCTCATATACCTGAGCATGGGTAGTTACAACCTCCAAAATTGTTAAATTCAATTTCTTGCAAAAATTGCAAAAGTTTCTCAAGCAACTTTTGAGCAATTTTGCAATTTTGAAGCAACATTTTGCTCACAAGGCTTTGTGGCCAAATGGGTCCACCTAGGACCTTAGATAGAATAATTAGGACCTGTTTGGCTAATCCAAGACCCCATTTACTCATCCATTCCCATAGTTTCCCTATTGAGCAACTTTTGGCTCAATGAGCAACTTGTGAGCAATTAAGACCTAGTGAACATTTTAGCTCGTACAATTGAAGTAGTCGTCTTCCAAGACATTTGGAATTTATTAAACATACTCACACCTAACCAACCCCTAATCACACCAAAAACTCAATTTTAGGGAGGTGACCTACACCAAGAGGTCTCATCGACCTAAGAAGACAAACATTTCAAACAATATATAGTAGATTTCTAAACGTGTGAGCACCCTTTCATTTTCTAACTCCTTGCTTCCGTAGCCTCTCTGCTGTGGACACCTCTTGTCCTATGTTGGAAAATAATCCTTCCATGGTTAGGATCATGGGACTCAATAGGCCTAGAACCCTTGGAGAATTGTCTTCCTTTCCTTTCTCGAAAGTGCTTATTTTAAAAGGAAACAACCATCTTCTAGAATTTGCATCGGCTCTTTTCCCACCCTAATACTCAAAGATTTGTTTTGATCCTCTAAAGCCATAATCCATTAGCACCTGCAAGGACTACATATACATTAATACCATTATCCTCTAAAACCTTACTTTTACCAAGCTTAATATATTTAGGGTCCCGGGGACCTTGTGCCCCCCTGTCTTTTCCATTGAAGATGAATATGTCATTTGGGAGGGAGCACAAAACCCAAAAGTCAAAACAAGTGAAGTAACTTCTAATAAAAGACAAAAAGATGGTATCTAGAAGCCATACCTTAGAAGCATGAAATTATCTCTCACTAAACATGGGAGAAGAAATCCTTGAACCTTGAAAACCTACAATTTTAGAATTTGTGAGTGTAAAATAGAATATCAATTATTTATTCATCACTTGAATACCAAATTATGTCTCACAAAAAAAGACTCCAACAATGTGGCTTACAGCACTGAATTGTTCTTATGTGATTGACAAGAATATTATTCAACATTCACTCGTATTACACATCAAATAAATTAATGTTGCGTACTTTGGATGTGATAGTCATTTGAATTTGAAATACCAACCAACATGTTGTTAATAACACAAGGCACTCAACCCAAGGATGGAGAATGTATCTTGGTAGATAATCAAAAGGAAAAACCAACCTCTTACAATTAACCAAGAACATGAACAAGACCACCAACACAATGTTAGCAAGCCATCACTAACCCACTAGAACTGAGGGCATGCATGTACTTTTAACAAAGAAAACATATCCCACACTCTAACTTTCAGAGCCAAAGAAACCAACTAGGCATCCATGAAGGCATGCCTATAAACTTTTAGCGAAGACAAGCATACCAACACGATTGGTGGGATCCAACCCCACACAAAAATAAGGACAAAAAAAGAGTATCAGAGGGTGCCTAGGACACAAAACACTCTTTCAATAGGGCCAACACCCAAAAAAAAAACATTCTACAGGGTAGGAAAATGTAACCAAGTCCTCTTCACATAAATGAGAAGGGGGAATACCAGGATCCACCCCTTTTGCATTAGATTAGGCTGATACCTAATAGCTAATGACAAAAGAAGAATGGATAACACAGGTTTACTTCCCTCTCACCCCCACCTTAAGAGGATTTTGAAAAGAATATGTAGATGAAGTAATGCTTGAGATGGAAACTATGGAAATGGAGAGGAAAACATAGTACCTTGTAGAACACGAACCTAAAAATATGTTGTCAAATGGTGTAGAAAGCAACTAAAATCCAAGTTCTAGGCTGAAATCTGTGTGATGGACAAAACCCAGAAATCTTCTAACAATCTATCAAGGGAAAATTGGTGCATCAAGGGTGCAATGCAACCCTGATGGACTATGTCTGATGTTGATTCTAATTTCACAGTTTCATAGAAAGACAAAAAGGGTATCCAAATATGTAATATGTTCGTCTATCCAAGAGCCAAAACCTACAAAACAAAGGTATTTGTTTATTTGTTTGTTGTTTGAGGGGTTGCCTCAGTCAAACCCTAATTTAGGAATTAACCTTGAATTGAAATGATTGAAATTGAATGCTAGCAAATAGTAGTGATAGATATAACATGAAGCAATGTTGATGAAGGGCCACAGCACCCTACCAACTCAACCAAAAATGCAACAATATGGAGACAAGAGATGACAAAATGCTTCCCCAGCAATTTTATTATACTTGAAAATCCAATAGTAATTACAATAACATTTCTACAAGATCTCTCAAGATCCAATCCAAACCCAAGCTAGTCCAGATCCACACTCTGGTAGAAACCTCCAAGATCTCAACTTGTGCTCGCAAGCCACCAAGCATCCTCCTTGTTTCTAAACCGCAACTACTAGCTCTTCTCACAAACTCTATCCAAGATCTAAGTGTAAACTACCTCACATTCAGCACTCTATCCACACACTCACAACTCCACCACAATCCTGATGTAAACTGCCTCACATTTGGCGCTCTGTCCATAGACTCGAGAAAACTCACTCCTCACTTCCTCCTTCTCTCCAAGCTTCTACTAAGAAGAGATCACACCTTGAAGCTTTCACACCTTGGAGCCTTCACACCTTCCAGCTTTCACCTTGAAGCTTTTTCCTTCCAAAGCTTGATTAGAAATGCTCATATGCCTTGCTTAAATAGGCACTTACCACCCAATGCATGATTTATCCACAACCTTCTAGAATTTTCCTACACAATATCCATAACCTTCTAGGATTCCACCTACACAATATCCACAACCTTCTAGAATTCCACCTACACACCTCAATAAATGAAATGACAACCATTTTTATTTTATTTTTCTATTTACGCCATCTTTGTGCCTCAAAAATAGAAATTCCTTTTTTATTCTTCTTTTCTTCTTTTTCCATTATTTTATTTTTTTATTATTTTTCCTTCTATTTTCGTCACTTTCTCTCTCCTCCACATTTTTATTTTTATTTTTTTAAAATTTTCCCATGCAAGATGCTCCTGCATCAAATGTAAATCTATAAATATGCTCTTGAATTTGGAATGTAATCAAATATGTAGATGTAATAGCTTTGAATCAACCTTAAAAACCTTATAAGGAAATCAAAGTGAAACCAAAACCTTCTTGAATGTATGTGCTTGAAATCCGCCTTTGAAGGATCATGAGATAAGATGCAACAAAGGACCCTGAATGTATGAAGGGAGATCTTGAATTTTGAAAATACAATGGAAGATCTAGCATACACTCCTTCAATGGAGGAAACCTTGAACACCTTGGATGCTTGAAGAGAACTTGATAAGTTGCATGCTTGAATGCAATTGTTTGTGGATCCACGGATGTCGTGATATGGTCATGGATGCTTGGATGTGAAAAATGGAGCAAATAAAGGTACTTAAATAGAGATCAAAATCAATTAACTCCCACAAGTCGACTAACATGGGAGTTTGTACCTGATTGTCAAAATATGGGACCTGAAGAAAAAGGAGTTAAAATAGGGCCCAATCAGGGGTGTAGTGCGCCCCTGATTAGCTAATTAGGGGTGAAGTGCCCTTGAGTTTCAAGTACACAAACCCCAGGGATGATTTGAGACCCCAAAATAGGTCTCAAAATAAAAAAAATGCTCAAATTCTAAGAAAACCCTATTGCAGTCCCAAGATTGGATTCCAAGTGGAAATTAGGATGGCAAGGAAGGACCTAGAGGAAAATATATCTCACCTGGAGCTTATCACCATGAAAATAGAATATTTAAAGAGGATCTATTAGGTTTTACCCCAATTCCACCTAGGAGAAAAGTCCAAGAAGGGAGAAAGAAATAAAAGAGGGGGAGAACATGATGAACTCACATTAAATAGGTGTTGGACCTTCAGTAAATTAGATTTCTTCCAATTTAAGACGATACACTTGCACCACCAAACTACACAACCCAAAAGGAAAAAAAAAAAGAACCAAACTCACCTTCCTAAGGTGAAATGCATCTTGTATCATGAACTTCAACCACGAACCAATGGTTCAAATTCAAGGTATCCAGCACATTTTGTGGGAGGAATGTAATCTTGCTCTACAGACAGAGGATTGAACTGACTAGCTCCACCATGCAACAAATGATCAAAGGAAATAAAACAACATAGTGGAAGAAAGTTGAGTAACGACCACCAAAGTCATGCCCCAAGAGGCAAAACAAGCAAAACAAAATCCAATGCAACGCCAACAAGGAGAATAAAGAATAGGAAGAGGGACGAAAAACAACAAAAAATGTGAATTGTAAACAAAAGAAAGGGAAGAGCAAAAAACACCAACTTGCAGAGGTGTTGTTGCACTAGGACCCACCCTCGTCCAAATACCAACTAGAATTAGCCCAATCTAATAGAGCACTTGAAGACTTAAGAAATGATCACTTGCAAGCAAGTGGAAACCTAGAATGAAAAATTCTTCTTGCATCGCACAATTGTGATTTTCAAATAAAGTGACAATCGTTTTAAGCATCTTAAATAACCTATCCATCACAGTAATTAAAGCGTAAATTAATTGTACTTGTTCTTTATTAATAAACATTTCCACATGTCCAACCCAAGATCATAGAAGTCTTTTCCAGCCACAGAAGATATGAGGGAAAGGGTTCCTGACCTATCCTTAAATTACTTTTCTCATTGGTTGTAGATGCTTGGTGCGAGGCTGCGGATCCTTGACAGGTATGCAGGGACCCGAACATCGAAGATCAAAACAAAACACAAAGGACTTATCTCAAACGAGACAAGGCAAAAGTGAAAAGAGGGGACCCAACTTTTCTCTCACAAAAAGTATGTAAAGGCATAACAACATTCATACAAAGAAAAAGAAAACTCGGATGTATCAAAAGAGAAAGAATGTTCATTCAGTGTCTAAGCCACCGAAGAAGCAAAAGATTGTAAAAGATAATGATAGTGAAAAGACTGAATCGAACACTGAACAATTTCGAGTCGTGAAGCATTTTGTACCCAAAACCATTGATGAACATGCAGAAGAACTAAGAAAACAAGGGAGCTTTGGATCTATGCATGTAATCAAATATGACAAATTAAATGAGGAAGACAAAATAAAAATTGAAACTGTAGTCATAGACACAATGTATTCAAATAGGTTTGCACCAGTTGAAAAAGAAAATTTGATTCCGAGTGCACTATATAATAAACTTGTTGGAAGATTGAGTTATGCACTAGATACCGAGCGACAATTGAGAGAAAGGTCACTGGTACTGACCATGCCAAACCCAATTGTACTCGAGATTGAAGAATCCATGGTACAACACAAGAAGAGATTCATGACAGAGACTAGATCATAAAAAAATTATGAAAGGGAAAACTCAAGAAGTCAAAGAAGCGAGTGAGAAGTTGTGGAATTTAATTTTTCATATGGATGAGGATCAAGCAAAGGAAGATGATACCGAGTCACCGGAGAATATACAATTAGATAGTGAAGATATAGTGGACAAAGTGAACGAATTAATTGATAACAGTCTGCAAATGGTGAAGGGCATTGAAGAAAGAATAGAGATTGTTGACATTACTGAGAATGATCTAGATGATTCTATGAACAGGATCAACATGTTATGGAGGGCAATGGACAAACAGATGAAGAGACTCCTGTTACAGAGTCAGCAACTGCACAATTGATGAATGATGCAACCATTTTGCAACAAGTTCGTGACTATTCAGTCCATGATACAATGAATGACTATGTAAATAATAATTTTGATTCTTTAGCTACTAATATTCCAACTGATATAGATGATACTAATAAGTCAACCAAGAAATCTGGAGATACAAATAAAGATGAAGCACCCAAGGAAGTTGAGAAAACTACAGGTTATGTTGACCCCGAGCAAAAGAAATATGAAAACATTGAGAACACAAAAAACACATTTTCTACAAAACACAAATCAAGGTGCTCAACAGTCAACTACGAAGGAAGACAAAGAAGTCAAATGGGAGAAAGAGACGGAAAGGGAAAAAGAGAAAGAAGTTCCTAAGCAAGCCACTGAGAAACAACTTCAGCAACAAGAAGAAAATATTGAACAAACTAAGGTCCCTGCGCAGCAAAAGCAGAGTAAGAGGAAGGAAGTGAAACCTTCGAAAGTCGAGCAACCAAACAAAAATGAAGAGTAACGGGCTCTATTGCCACCAAAGACATCATTAAGCGCAATTTCAATAATTTCATAGGACAAGAAGAAGAAGAGAATTAAGAGGGATCAAGACACACTAGATGAAGTCATTGTGATACCTCAATGTGACCCTAGCACTCTAGATCCTAAATAATACCAAACTATGATTAATTGTGCAAGAGAAAAGCAACACATGAGAAGATGAAACGAGACGTAAAGCAGAAACATGTGGTATCTAATGTCAAAGACATCCTACTAGAAATTGTGCCTTAGACAAAGTTGAATCAGAAGGTATCATTAAAAAGTTGGGATTACTTGTACAACAAGCGAAAGCTCCTGATGTTAATGCTTCTAAGAAATTGATTGAACTAACAGAGAAGAAGATGGAGCATAAAATCATGGAAAGGTTAATGATTTTATTGCAGTTCAGCAAGCTAAAGTTGACACTACTACAACCGAGTTGGGGATAATATTCTCAAAGAGATTATCCAACTATTGACACTACTACACAGGACATCTTAGTTAAGTTGGAAAATACTGAAGAGGAGTTGAAGCAAATCTTAGATAAGCTAACCGAAGAACCTTGGTTATTCCATGCACATTAGCAGAGGATTAAATACTTTATGAGCTCAAATTTAGATTTGAGGAGAGAAGAGGATAAGGTAAGGGTAGAAATTCTTATTTCAGTCCATCTTCATACCATTGTGGCCACCCTTAAACATCACACACTAAAGGAAGAATTAAGCTTGAGAAAAAAAAGTCAACTTTGACTATTTAACACTTTTGGTCTAAGAATTAAGCTTAGTGTGTGATGTTTAAGCCGTTCCTACCACTGTTGGACATCAAGAAGGCCAGAGAGCTAATATAAATACACAAAATGTCTATGATTGCACATCAAATAGATTTCTCATCATAGATCCATTCATAACAACTAACATTGGAAGCACTGAAAGCAGTATGGAAGACTATTCTGAACAGTGCAATAATTTGTTTGATGAGATGTAAATATACCTTGTACATAATTTCATCTTTCGCATGATTGTCAAAAAAGGGGGATATTATGTCATAGTATGAATAAGAGGGATAGTATGTGAGACATTTCAGGAGATATAAGAGATGGTGAAATATGAGTTTTGAAAAAGTTCTGAAGCCTCGAGGGATACAAGTTTAGGGGGAGTATCAAATTTTCACTACGTACTATTTTGTTATATGAACAAGTTTGTCACTAATGCCAAATTCATTTAAGTGTTGCCATCAATGCCACACTATGTTGAAGAGTAAGATCAATGAACCTAGACATCGAACAAATACAATGTTATCGAACAGAGGCAGATAGCGAGTGAAGTATACTAACTGAGTAGTATGATAACTGAGCACAGTTATGACTGAGCGTATATATTATCGAGGGACAACATGTATGTTGAGCAAATAATTGGTGTTTACCGAGCATTACAGGATGAATATAAGGCCCTGTTTGGCTGCGGGAATAGAAATAGGGGAATAGGAATAGCTATTCTGGAATAGAAAATGGGGCTATTGGTTCGGCCAATATTTGATAGGGAATTTGTGGAACCCAAAATTTATGTTTTCTAAAATAAATAAAAGTAGAATAGGAATACGTATTCCAATAACACCTATTTGGGTGGAATTGCAAAACCCCATTTTTAGGCCAAAATTGGAATACGTATTCCTATTTTACTTCACATTCCAATTCCAATTTGGTGCATCCAAACGAAAAATTCAAAATTTTAAAAATTTACATATGCCTATTTCGCTTGTATTCCTGTTGCTAAACAGGCCCTAAAAGTTTGTTAATGCACAAAATTCTATGTGATTGAATCCTACTAAGCTAGAAAATGACTTACAAAGATTGAGGAGATGTTTAGGTAAGATATATTGAGATTGATGCATGATCTTATGGATCCCAATGCAAAAAAGTTAACCAATGAAAATAAAGCAATGGATATTGGTAAGGGAGAATGAACAAGGATCGTTGATCTGATTGTCTGAGCATTCCAAGGGTCTAGACCCTAATTAGGTCATGTATTGAAGAAGCTACAAGATTTCTATATAAAGAGAGATCGAGAACAAATTAGAAGTTGTTGAAGGAGTTATTATGCTGAGAGAATAAAAGTTTGAACATATTACAGTAGAATAGAGCTATCGCGCAGTAGAGGACAATTTAGAGATGTCATTCATAGGAAAGTGTTATATTAGTCCAAAGCATAGTGTATCTAAACAAGCAAAAGTAGTTAAATATTATCATATCACTTTATTGTTACTTTCTAACCTTTGTAGCAAAAAATCTCATAACCAAGTGGACTTGATAGTCTTATATAGTAAAATCTTCGAACATAGTGCACACTTGAAGAGCATTGCAAAATCCTTTAACAAAGTAGACTTTAGCAGGTCTTATTGTATTACTCCTAACAGGATAAGTCACAAGAAGTGACATCGTTGTAAGCTCTAACCTACCAACCTTTATGCTGCAAAAGTCAAAGATTTGTGGGTACCATCCCCACCGTAGTTTTCTCCACTAACCAAGGGTTTCTGCTAGACCAAATTTTTGTGTCAAATGTGTTGATGGATGTGTGTTGCATGTTTATTTTTATTGCTATTTGATTTGTTTACTGTGATTTAACAAATGTTGTTATGAATGTGCATGCAAACTGAGATAAGTAATCAACAGGGTAAAGATTATTAAAGGGTTAAAAGTTTTAGAGAGTATATATTCACCCTCATCTCCACCGCCCACCCCCACTCCTCATAGCACCTTACCTTTACTCAAACTTTCCAACAATAAGTTGTTTCCTTGTAATTGGCTATCGTATTAATACTTCTATTAAGGATTTGTGGTTAAAGCTTATTGGTGTTTATTTCCTCCTTTGTCCTTACAAAAGTGTTTTACTTTACATTGCTTAGCAATGTTTTATATTCATAATAGGGAAGATTAGCTATGGTGCTCTTGATGGTTATTATTTTGTTTCTAGAAGGATTAATTCTTTTTCTTAGAGGCTTTGAAGGAAAAATATCTACAAATAATTTTCTTATAAAGATGGGATTGAAGATTTACGTAGACAATTCACTAGATCTTTCTATAACTATTGTTATTAATCACTTTTTGAATTTTGATTAGTCATTTTTAGCCCTTCTATGTATATTGTGTATGTGAGTGTGTGTGGTGTACATATATACATATATCTAAGTAGTTTTATGGTGGTGAGGTTTTGAGCATTGCCACATCTAACAAATTACTTCATCTTACTCTTAGGGAATGTATTCATAAATAAGTTCATTAAAAATTTAATGTACATCAACAATTTTCTTTCTTGTTAGTATTTTCCTAAAATATTTTTGCTTTCCATTCTTTATGTTTAAAGTTTTGGGGAAAAGGAATAATTAGCCCCTTTTATGGTCTTGGTGATTTTAATGTGCTTAAAGATAGTTAAGAGATTATAAAACCAAATAGAGATTATAAATAGCTAACAGGAGTTATTAGCCTTAATATTTTATGTATGTTATAGATAAAGCAAGTAGGAATTAGGCTTATTATGGTCTCAATGGCTTATGATTTTAGTTTGTTAGTTCTTGCCAAAGGAAAGATACTATTGTTTTAATTCAACTCAATCTTTTTATTAAATTCACCAATGACATAAGAGAATTTAAAATTTTGACGCAATTTCAAATGTTTATATTATTTTCTAATTTTTCATAATTTCAAAAATCTCATTTTTCCTTAATCTAATTGGACTATACTATTTTTGTAGGGATAAAATTCATTAATGACATCATTTTACTTTTCACATTATGACAAGTTAATTAGATTTTTTTATCTGTCATGCATTAATGGCAATTTTTTTACTTTGTACGCTATGATAGATTAATTACATTTTATTAAAAAATTTATTTTATTATCCTAAATCATCATCATTTATTTTATTTTATTTTAGCTATCAAAAGAATGTGATTTTATGGAAAATCTTTGCACATAGTGCACACTTGAAGAGCGTTGCAAAATCATTTAACAAAGTAGACTTTAGCAGGTATTATTGTATTACTCCTAATAGGATAAGTCACAAGAAGTGACATCGTTGTAAGCTCTAACCTACCAACCTTTATGCTACAAAAGTCAAAGATTTGTGGGTACCATCCCCACCGTCATTTTCTCCACTAACCAAGGGTTTCTGCTAGACCAAATCTTTGCATCAAATGTGTTGCATGTTTATTTTTATTGCTATTTGATTTGTTTATTGTGATTCAACAAATGTTGTTATGAATATTCATGCAAACTGAGATAAGTAATCAAGAGGGTAAAAGATTATTAAAGGGTTAAAAGTTTTAGAGAGTACATATTCACCCTCATCTCCACCACTCACCCCCACCCCTCATAGCACCTTACCTTTACTCAAACTTTCCAACAATAAGTTGTTTCCTTGTAATTGGCTATCGTATTAATACTTCTATTAAGGAATTGTGGTTAAAGCTTATTGGTGTTTATTTCCTCCTTTGTCCTTACAAAAGTGTTTTACTTTACATTGCTTAGCAATGTTTTATATTCATAATAGGGAAAATTAGCTATGGTGCTCTTGATGGTTATTATTTTGTTTCTAGAAGGATTAATTCTTTGTCTTAGAGGCTTCGAAGGAAAAATATCTACAAATAATTTTCTTATAAAGATGGGATTGAAGATTTACATAGACAATTCACTAGATCTTTCTATAACTATTGTTATTAATCGCTTTTTGAATTTTGATTAGTCATTTTTAGCCCTTCTATGTATATTGTGTATGTGAGTGTGTGTGGTGTACATATATACATATATCTAAATATTTTTATGGTGGTGAGGTTTTGAGCATCCCCACATCTAACAAATTACTTCATCTTACTCTTAGGGAATGTATTCAGAAATAACTTCATTAAAAATTTAATGTACATTAACAATTTTCCTTCTTGTTAGTATTTTTCTAAAATATTTTTGCTTTCCATTCTTTATGTTTAAAGTTTTGGGGAAAAGGAATAATTAGCCCCTTTTATGGTCTTGGTGATTGTAATGTGCTTAAAGGTAGTTAAGAGATTATAAAACCAAATAGATATTATAAATAGCTAACAGGAGTTATTAGCCTTAATGTTTTATGTATGTTATATGTAAAGCAAGTAGGAATTGGGCTTATCAAAAGAATGTGATTTTTATGGCACTTTCGATAACGACTTATGTATTTTCTAAATATCAAAATTAAATATATTTAAATTAAGAAATATAATTAATAGACATAACATTTATTTTGATAAATTTTAAATAAATAATATCAATACCAATCAATTAATTTTTTAAATTGCCAATTTTTTATTTGGCCCACAAACTTTTCACATTCAATTTATTTTTAAATTTTATTTAGTTTTTAAATTGTTAAATAGGTTCTAATAAATTTTTTTTATTATTCTAAATTTTCTTATAATTTTTTTAAACACATACCCGCATTAGCTATATATGTACATTTTTGTTTGATCAATTATATTTCGTAATAAGTATAGATTTATTTTGTTTTGTAAAATATAATATTTCAAATTATTTATTTTAAAATTTACTATATGTTTCTAATAGATATAACTTATTTTAAATGGTATATTTCAATTTATGTTTTTTATTTAAATTTATATTTCAAATTTTTAAAAAATTAAATGACATGAATATTTATTTATTTTTATTACTCTCTTTGAAAAATTTCTATCGCTATATCTTTATTTGTTTCAATTTGCAAGTATAAATCTCTAATTTCCTTTTTGATATATAAGGTATGCTTTTTGTTTCAATTTTCATCAATAAATAACTACTTTCTTTCTTTTTAACTATTGCCAAGAACTTTGACACAATGTGTCTCTTGTTTGCTAATGGCATCGTGATTTGTGAAAAGGATATCAATAGTTATAAATTATAATAAACTTGGTAAGACTAACATCTAATGTTGCAAGATTCTCTCTTCTATTAAAAAGGCAATAGCCCTTCAATTATTATGGTCACGGGTTCTAGTCTCCCCCATCCTCGTGGTACCGGTGGGCGTGTCGCGCCAGCGCTACCGGTCACATAAAAAAGTTTACCAGGCACACTGCAGTTTATAGGGGGGTCGTGTTGCACCGATTCCTACAGTCTAAAAAAAAAATCATTATGGTCACTTATTTCTCTAGGATGCTATCATTCTTTAAAAGCTTGATTCACGATATAATCATGATGTCAAAATAAAGTCTGATATATAACACTTAGCCTAAATTTATTGGTAAGATGAGTAAAGATTGGCCTTGAAGAAGGCTTACTTAGGATCTTAAGTCAACAATTTCAATGTAATAATTGTTATTTATAAATCTAGATATGTAACTGAGAATCATCGATTTTCATTATACTCATGTTAATACAAGGCAATTTGAATATATTTGAATATATTTGTAATTTGGATTCTAGATTGTTTAAATCTTTGACAAGACAAGGGGTTTTCTTAACTCCATTCTTTCCTATTGATATCCACACAGAACATACTAAATTATAATTTATTTTATATTAAAAGTATATGGCTTTGGCCTTTTACTGAGCCAAAAAAATCTAAACCTATATTAAATGGTTGTCTTCGCATGAGCATGATATTTAAATATTGGACAAAATATTTCAAAGATAATATCAAATTTTGTTGTGAACTTATTATGTCATCTTTTATGTTTTTTTAAAATAAGGTGCCCTTTCTCAAATGGATTTCCATCCTAGTAGTAAGATTACTTCAATAGCGAAATTATAATCCTGAAGTGCCTTTCAAAGTGTTAGAACGCAATTAGGGCTCAGAATGTGGATTCAGAGAAGGGCAGATGGAATGGTTCTGGTGTCAAGTTGTTGCAGACTGAGAATGAAGCGAAGCGTATTCCGTGCATTTCTAGAATAACCAAAATGCGCAACTTCAAGCAGAAAAGGACAATATTATCCATCACATCTTCAATGAATGTTGCATTTGTTTCTATGGCCAATATTATTTTTTCAAATTCAATAGTCCTTCAAGCTAGATTAGCCCTAGTTAAATGGGGTAATTGTGTAATAGAGAAGGTATTCTTCTCAACCGCTACCTAGATTCAATTTTTGTGTTCAATTATTTGGAGTAAATGCCCTCTATTGGGCTTCTCTCCTAAAGATTTTTTCATACATTTTTTCCTCTCCTAAAGAATTTTTTATACATTGTTTTCTGATTGTCTGTTGATATTTAGATCAGTTTTGTGATGTCATTACATGGATTTTTTTCCTCTCAATACTCTATGTTGCTATTGTTGCCATTGACCATCTACAAAGGTGTGGAAAATAGGAAAAAAAAATTTTGTTAAAGATATGAATTGCCAAAATAAGCTACATTTTTTATTAAACAACTTTGAGGCATATTTATATACAAATTCAATAACAATTGATCTTCTACCAATTTGCCTGTCATGCTGTTTAAATTTACGCTTTTTCAAAATAATGTGGGTGCTTAATTTATTTGTACTCTTTTATTTGAGCATAAAAATTCATCTAGGTCAAATCTCATTTACTTAAAAAAGTGGAGTAAAAGAAGAAACGCAAGATTTATCCACTTCTTTTTTTCTCTATGATAATGTATGCTACTTTTAAGTTGGAAATTATTATTTTTTATAATTTTAGATTAAAAAGTTTTCTTATTAGATTGTTGTTATTTGTTTTCAAACATCATCTAAGTAAATAATTTATTCGTTTCTAATTTTTGAAAATATTGTACTTATTTTAAGATAATATTTTCATGTACATAAAATGTGATAAAATGTAAATAATTAATATTTTCAATGATGTTTGATATAGTTTAACTAGATTCAAATTGGTAAGTGAAATATTTTGTTACATTAATTAAATTTGTGGAATTCTTAGGATGATCTAATTATGTAGTATTTGAGTCAAATCTCATTGACTCCTATTTTAAAATTCTCTCCATAACTACCAATTTGTGGTAAGTGAAATATTTTGTTACCATAAAGCTTGATCCTGATGATATTGCTATTCTTGCTAATAATATTTCTGTTGAGGAGATTGAAGGTGTTATTAAGGCCCTTAATAATGATAGAGCGCCGGGCCCTGATGGTCTCCCAGTTGAATTCTATAAGTCCAACATCGGATGGATATGTAAGGATCTCTTTGATCTTTATTCTGAAGCCTTGAATAAAGGTACCCTGGGTCAGGATATCAATAGAGGGATTATTAAACTTCTCCCAAAAGAAGGGGATAAAATCTTTATTAAGAATTGGAGGCCTATTACCCTTCTTAATGTTTCCTACAAGATCTTGGCAAAAATTATGGCTCTTACGCTAGTTAATATTCTTCCTAAATTTGTTAATTCTACCCAAACTAGTTTTATCAAGGGTAGATATATTCTTGAGAATCTCATAACTAGCTGGAAACCATGGATTGGTCTAGATGCTCTCATCAAAACTCTGTCATGCTCCTTTTGGATTTTGAGAAGGCCTATGACAGGATTGAATGGAGATTTATCCTTATGATGCTGGATGCTTTTGGTTTTCCTCCTTTCTTTTGTAACACTGTGGCTATGCTTCTTAATGATGCTTCTGCTCAGGTTGAGGTCAATGGTATTCTTTCTGCTCCTTTTTCTCTTGGGAGATCCATTAGGCAAGGGTGCCCTTTGGCACCTGCCCTCTTTGTCATAGCTTCGGAAGCTCTTTATTATATCCTCGGAGATAATTCCTTATCTCCGGAGGTCAGAGGTATTTATCTACCTAATAATGAAGAGCTCATCAATTGTCAATTTGCGGATGATACCGCTTTATTCCTTGAATTTTCAGAAAATAATTTCAAGAACATGCAAGTTAAACTCAATCTTTTTTGTTCTATTTCTGGGGCTAAGATATCTCAAGCTAAATCAGTTTGTTTAGGTTGGGATGACCGGCCCCCGGACTGGTTTCTCCAATACAATTTTAAATGGGGTGGTCCTAATAGGATCACTAGATATCTTGGCATCCCTTTCTCGGTGGAGCCTGACCTCAAAGACATGTGGTCTTGGGTGAAAGAGAAGATTGATAAAAAGCTGAAGAAATGGCATAACAGGGCGTTATCTTTGGCAGGCAGAATTCAGGTTTGCCAAAAGATATTGTCCTCATACACCATATATTATTCTTCTGCTTGGTGTTTTAATAACTATCAGATTTCTGAAATTCAGAAGTCCATCAGACAATTCCTTTGGTCTGATGGCAAAGGGAATAGAAAGATCCATTCTGTTAAGTGGGCTTGGTGCCACACTGACAAGACCCTTGGGGGACTTGGGCTGAAGGATTTAAGAACTCAGGGTATAGCCTTGTTTGCCAAATGGATTTTTCAGTCCATGGAGGGTGATTCTCCTTGGAAAGTGCTAGTTAGGAGCAATATTGAGAGGGGTGTTCCTAGAAAAGCTAAGTCTTGAACTAGCCTCCCCTTTTGTGACCTCATTCTTGGTAATTTTACTATCATGGTTCAAGGCTCCGTGGTTTTCAGGTCTATTTGGAAGGCTTGGGATCATGTTAGGAAATTCATCACTAACAAGGAATTTCATTCCAATATTCAACTCCATGGTGAAAGATCCATTTGGTGGAATCTCCACCTAAATGGTAAACCTTTGGCCCTTACCCAAGGGTGTTCTGTTAGACAATGGGCTAATAAAAGTATTAAACAATTTATGGATCTCTTTGAGTATGATCAAATTATGCCTTGGGATGTTCTTAAGGATAAATATGCTATCCCGGATTCCCATAGAAGAACTTATAACATGATTGTGCAAGCTTCTGTTGGTCTTCCCACTATTTGTCACATTGATTCTCTCAGGTTCCTGAAGTGCAAATGGCCTGGTGGTATCATTACTACTCTGCTCAAAGCTAAGAATATTTATAAAATCATTGATTGTAATATTTGATATTATCGATCATATTAATGTTGTTTGGTACTCTTCTTATGATGCTAATGCTTTGAAAAAGTATTTTGATATCTTATGGAAGAATCCTATGGAACCCAAGATTAGATGTTTCAAATGGTTAGTTTTGTTGGACAAGCTACCTATAAAGAGAGATTTTGTTAATTCTAATATTTGTAATTTGTGTAGAGTTCCTGAAACTGGTAGACATATCCTTCTTGATTGTATTTTTGCTAAAGAAATATGGAAAATGTTTGGCATTGTTTATCCTATTAATGTTAATATTTTTGATATTATTTCTGGTCATATTAATGGTCTTCCTAAAGATACCAATTTATTTTGGAATATATTGTCGTCTAACATTCTCTGGCAGATCTAGAAGTGCAGGAACGAGGAAAGGTATCAAGGTAAGCATGGGGATCTTACTGAGTTTTTTCGAAAACTCATTTACTTTAAAATCTTCTTGCAGGTGCAGACTACTATGATGATTGAACGGGACAAAATGAGGAGGTTCCTTCGTGATGGGCATGCTACTCTTTACTACCTTGAGCTTAAGCGTGGGTACCAGTGGCGTAGTACTTTGGATGATCTGCATGTTTTTGAGCAAGCTTGCAATAGATAGAACAAAGATATTAGAGAAAAAGGGAATGCCAGAAAAGAAGAGTTATTTATGTTGGTGCAGATTCAAGGGCATAAAAGTATAGTTTGGATGGAAGGTCCCTTAGGCTGGATTGCCTGGGTTGACAATCACTATGATCTTCTCAGCTAGATAGTTTTGCTTTTCCTCCTTTTGTTGATTGCTATGTACAGCTGATACTTTCTCTTCTGGGTGAGGCTTGGCCTCCTTCTATATATTCGTATTGATACTCGGGTGTTTTTTTTTGTTCTGAAACTCTTATTTCTAATATTAAAAAAAAAAAATTTGCTACATTAATTAAATTTGTGGAATTCTTAGGATGATCTAATTATGTAATTTGAATCAAATCTCATTGACTCCTATCTTAAAATTCTCTCTATAACTACCAATTTGTGGTAAGTGATATATTTTGTTACATTAATTAAATTTGTGGAATTCTTAGGATTATCTCATTGACTCCTATCTTAAAATTCTCTCCATAACTACCAATTTGCCTATCATGCTGTTTAAATTTACGCTTTTTCAAAATAATGTGGATGATCATTTGTACTCTTTTATTTGAACATAAAAATTCATCTAGGCAAATCTCATTTACTAAAAAAAAAGTGGAGTAAAACAAGAAACGCAAGATTTATCCACCTTTTTTTTCTCTATGATAATGAATGTTACTTTTAAGTTGGAAATTATTATTTTTTATAAATTTATATTAAAAAGTTTTGTTATTAGATTGTTGGTATTTGTTTTCAAACATCATCTAAGTAAATAATTTATACTTTTCTATTTTTTGAAAATATTGTATTTTTTTTAAGACAATAATTTTACTGTACATAAATAGTACTAAAATGTAAATAATTAATATTTTCAATGACTTTGTTGTCTGATATAATTTAACTAGATTCAAATTGGTAAGTGAAATATTTGTTTACATTAATTCAATTTGTAGAATTCTTAGGATGATCTAATTATGTAATTTTTGAGTCAAAATTCATTGACTCCTATTTTAAAATTCTCTCCATAATTATGTTTGCTCATAAATTGTTCAAATATGTCATATAAAGATATATTTCTATAAATAATTATTTTCTTATAAAATATTTTTAAATTATAAATTATAAATTAATTGTAAAATTTTGCATTTCAACAACATGAATAAAGATACATATCTAAATAAACAAAAATAAGATTAATTTTATATTAGATTAATTTAATGTGAAATATCCATAAAAATTATACAACACAAGTAGGTCACTCCCTTTTAAGAAACACAGGTCACAGTCTATTTCAAAAAAAATCTTATAGGCAGGACTAATTGTAAATTTTAATGTCCTCATCTAAATGTAAAAGTAAAGTTGCTTTAATCAAAATGAAGTTAAGTCTTTCGTGGCCATCCTTACATTTATAATAAGAAAACCATCATTTCAAAGTGGTATTTTTCTTGAACACTTGCTGCTAAAAAAAATGCTAAAATAAATGACTAGAGATTTGTTCTATTTTGTACCTAATCTATTTTTTAACAATATTATTATGATAAATAAATCTTATTATATAGAACATTATAATGGGTGGTTATTGTCCCAATGTATTCTATATTTATATGGAACACTTAACATTCATTGAAAATTATATTCTTATTATTCCTACACCATCAATATTGTTTTCCTAGATTATCATTTATAAACTATTTAGGTAATTATTTTAATAAGATATTTACCATTGAACATATCTTCAAAATAAAAAGTCTCGAACTCTGAAATACTTTATTTTAAATATATCTTTCGTTGATCATGTATAGGTAAATAGAAGTTTACCTAGGTTAGCATGCCTAGGTAAAAGATAATATTGTGTGTTTTAATAAAATGACACTTTATAGAGGTCTACCCGAAAGGGCTTCCCTGTGCATATACTAGCACTTGCACCAGAAAGAGGTGCAAGGGTACAATAGTTTTTTTTTTTTTTTTTTCCTAAAATCAAAATAAAAGAGATGTAAAATTTAAGAAAGAATTTAAAATTAATAGTTTTCGTTTTTTTTTCTAAAATCAAAATAAAAGAGATCTAAAATTAAAGAAAGAATTAAAAATTGATAGCATACATTTTAGATGTTATATAGAATAGAGTAAAAAATTTACAATTTTAATATTTTATTTAATGTATGATATCTGAAGAAAAAACCTGCAAGTAAAAAGAAAATGATATTGGAGAATTGCTTCTTCTTTCTTTCTAATAATATTGTATGGGTTTTTTTGGCATCGTAAAAGAGTGTTCAGAAGAGAAGGAAGACTCTATATGAAGTACTTGGATGAATTTGACTCTAGCTATGGTGAGGGATTGTTGTGTATGACTACCTCGGGAAATGGGTTGGATTGGAAAGGTTGGACCAATGTTTTTCAGAACAACCTCATCGTCCCCTTTGGTGTGGATTTGTCAAAAAAAGTTGATTGAAGGGTATGTCTCTAAAATCCACACCAAAGGAAACAACTTCATCGTCAATGGGGATTTATCACAACTATTTTCTAATCAAAATCTGACGTACCCTTTTAAATCCCCACTACATTAAAGTTCACTATGATAACCATTGATACACTTATCCTAAAAAATATTCGTGATAAATATCTTCTGGATCTTCTATTTCATCTAATGATGGTTGGATGAAAGTTACTGTGGTTGATAGGGAAGAGCGTCATGGTGTTTGATGATGAAAGCATACACCATATGAATGAATAGATAGATAGGGATATCTATAATTATCAACTTCTTTGTCTTGCTAAATCGGAGTACTCCATGAACAGAAGCATTTAAAGATTGATGCAGAATTCAATTAGATAGATACATGTCATTATTGGTATTTAATTCAATCTTCTCTTTGAAATCTAAGGGATGGATGTAACTATTCCAATGTACCAAGAAGTAATTGGAAAATGTAATGGCTTGGGCAGTTGTATTAGCTACCAATCAAAATTAAGGTTTCATTAGTGTGTATCAAAGGGGGAAAAAAATCGTGTTTCAATAGATATTTCTTGAATGTCCAAACAAAAATGGACAACAGAAATAATTTGACTACTTTTACGAGAACTTTTATATTTTTTCCTTGTATATAAAGCAACTAAATTCATCAAGACACAATAATTATGAACTAAGGTCAGTTGAATGGCAAAAGTGTGAACAAATTCACCAAGAAAAGGAGGAGATCATTGTCTTTATATTAGACATTAGGTGAATATCATATATTTTATTATAAAAGAAAAAGAAAAGAGAGGTGGGAAAGATAATATTTAATTGAAAGATCACCAGACTATCAAATTATTACCGTCACATTTCCAACTACACATGCAAAAGGCCAGTTGGCAAAGCATACAACTACGAAACACTTGGCTTACCACTCACTTCAAATTTGTTACATCTGTTATAGTGTTACTTTTAGGAAACCTCTATAATAAATTCATTTTAAACTCAAAAATGAGAAATACCTTTTTATGGTTTCCTCTTTTCACATGACAAGAGAAGCTATCAGGCCTCAAGATTGTGAAGTCTACAAAATTTTCTGAATATGAGATTTGTTTTTATTATTGTTTTGATCGCAAGGGTCTTTCTAATGACCATTCACTCCATCAACACAACAATAATAGGTGACAAAATACTTAGCAGCCTGAATAAGAACATCATTGTATTGTCTCAGAAATGATTCAATGATAGTTTTGTCTAAGTATAGAGGGGTAATGGTGAAACTACCTTCAGTAATGAAAAAGAGGAAGAAGAAAAGGAATGACATCACAGCAATGGATGATCTCAAAAAGCTTATGCAAATCATACAATTATGTACATAGTTTTATTATTTTTGTCATTTCATTTTAGTTGTCTTAACGGGGGCATTCATTTTTGAGTGTTTGATTTTCTTTGGGAGATTTTTAAAGAAGAAAGGATTCAATCATATTCATAGTTCAGGGAGAAGAGTTTCTCGCTTTTAATGGATATATTATAATTTTAGGGAAGCTCATCAAACGTAATGCTAGATATGATCTATGATGAAGATTATAAATGTTTGATGTCTTAATTTTGACGAAGAATACACTATATTTCCTTTAGGTTGACGATTGTGAAGAAAATAGTTTTGTATAAGGAAAGTGTTAATGCATATTTTATATTATATTTAATGTTCAATACAAATTATTCCGTAGGCAATAACATCTTCTTTTAAACTTTGATGTATATGATACAAGATGATAAAAAATATTCTGGCAATATTAACTAATATCATTTTATGTGTGCAGTTGATCATTCTATGCGTGAGCATGAATCATTTTTCAGTAAATATTTTTCACTTTTATTTTGCAGCAATGAATTAAAGGAAAGCAATGGACATTAAAAAACATCACACAGTAGAGAAAGAGGTGAGAAACAAGTAATGCAATTGATGGGCAAAATAGTTGGTCATAGTTTTGAGCTTGTTCAAAGTGAATGTTCTCAGCAATATTGTTGTGTCACAATCCTCCACTTTCTCAGTCACTTTTCCTGGCCTATGTTGAAGAAACCATGCAAACAGAGTAACCAAACTAGCAACGGCCAAAGCAACTAATACAAAGAGCTCAAATGTTTCACTGCTCATTCCTGTTGTGGGTGATAGGTGGGGAACATCGGAAGCAACCAATCGAATGAACAAGGATTGGCTAGTAGAAGTAGTGGCCCGCAAGCTCAACAGATCTCCAAACTATAATTTACAAACAACAAGAACAAAATTAGTGAAAACAAAGGCCGTGGAGGAGCAAGTGCAGAGACAAGTAGTTTTCAGTTTACTCCAAGTCATGAATACAGAGAGGAATTATCTTAATTGGTGTCTCAGGGAATTCAAGGGAAGGAAATATATTTTAATATAATAAAGCGAGTTAGGTTCAATTTAGGACGTTCATCTATAAGCCTAGGCAATTTATTGAATTAAATGTATCCTGAACTCATTATGAGGGCCAGTGCAGTCGCACCCAGCTTAATGGAAATCTGGAATACTCTTTTATAGAGATTTGATGTGCAATTTTAAGATTTGTTAAAGATTGCATAGTAGAATGGAAATCTTGAAGATCATTTTATAGAGATTTGATGTGCATTTTAAGATTTGTTACATGATAATGAAGAAGATTGGTGACGGTCAAGATTGCATACCAGATTGTCCATGACACAGAAATCTATTTTCCAAACCAAACCATTTATCGGCACGGCAACAGTTTTATGGTGTGAGTCAAATTCTGATGGGAAAGCCTATCGGCTAAATATAATTCACCATCCCATTCCATATCATTGAATGCATACATGACAATTTGTGTTACCAAAAAGAATAAGAAGCTAATGGGAAACAGCGAACAGAAGCCGAAAAGTCTTGTCTTGCTCATACTAAAAAACAAAAATGAAAAAAACAAAATGAATGAATAAATATCCAATAGAAAATGAAACCTATCAATATAGGACAAAGATCCACTCAGAGAACAACAGATTGTACATGCAATACAAGTTTAAAATGGTACCAAACAAAAATTAAATTATGTAATACTGTTTCCAAATGGGACGAATTTGAAAACTTGTCAAATTATCTGATGTCATAAAATCATACGTGAACAATGACAAAATACAGCACTAAGATTGTAGGCATACGCAATAGTCCATGATGATCAATATCAAATCAGGAAATACAAAAAGATTCAACTCATGTAGATATAATTGGGTATCTATAAAGCTTCCACTACCACAAAAAAATGGGCAATATTACTTTATTTTTAAAAAAATTCTTCCAAAATTATGGCCACTGGATCATGTTCACCACAATTCCCTCCAATATTACCTCAGAAAGGGATGACTTATGTTCCAACAGTAGGATTGGATTTGGATTGGATTGGAGATGAGATATCCTTAGATGGCTCATGGTGTTGATGATCAAATAAAGTATTAAGCGTTGGGGCAGGGGCATTCATCTTTTGAATCCATCATTGAGGCATGGGATCTAGGCATAGCTAGTTAGAGTGTTTGCGCCTTCTACTCTGAAGGCAGAAGAATTTTTGTTGAATAATTTCCAAACATTGAGCCCAACGACCTTGAGATGAAACCAGTTGAATAGTCAATGGGATCTTATAGATGGCCAAGACCCTAATGCGAGCACACGAAGAGGAGCACCCACAAAATTGAAGATCCAACGAGCCCTAATTCATCGTCAATTTTGCCAATAGAACCATATGCACAACCTTGGAATCCCACATGCAGCCATGATTGACACATTAACCGAATGACGAGCAACAAGATCATTACTTTATCCAGGCGGAATCCAAACCCTTGCATTTTATCGGCAAGAGCTATCCAAGCACGAATTTGGTCGTGCCTGGATGCCCCTTCCAATCCATGCCATGGCATGACATGACACTTGCGACCTAGTTTGCACCATTTCCAAGCACGTACAATGGATTTGACATATTTAGTTGTCTCAATATGTTTGTGGCATAATATTATTTATTAAATTTAAATGTAAACTTATTGGTGCATTGTTTTATAAAATGAATAGAGGAGAACAATTTACTAAGTGTTTGTGTGTTGTTTTAATAAAGTAAATAGAATGAACTTGGAATTATAGTTCTATTATGTACTAATATAATTTTATTATTCTTTAATTTTAAAATATTATTTATTAAATCTAAGTTAAAATAAATATTTAATTACACTATCAAGTTTAATATATTATGATTTAATTAATTAAATATAATATTTCATTAGATTTAATTTAAATTTTTAACATTTTTATGTTTCAAATTTGTTATTATATTTATTTTAGAAAATCTATTAGGATTGATTAATTTGTTGAAAAATATTCATAATATTCACAACATTTTAATAGATATATATGTATTCTATTTATAAAATATTTATAATTTATTTTTTAAAGATTTATTTTTCCAATCTAATGTCGATTCATTTTACTCTTTTGTTTTCTATGTTATTGATTTTAAATATTCATATTTCTTATAATAGATTTGATTTTATCAAAATTCTATGATTCATTGTACTTGTCTAGTCAATATTTAAAAAAATATTTTTAATAATTATAAGAAACAATATGTCTATATCTATATATTTTTATATTAATTTTAACTCTATTGTTCTTTACTTTGGTATTCATTTTAAAACTACATCTTAATCACAATGTTATTTAATAAAATTATATGCTTTAATCACAAACACAAAGTAATAATAAAAATATGTGCTTTAATAACAAAGTGATTTTAAAAAAAAATCTACTTTCATCGTAAAGTAAATTTATAAAAAAAAAGATTGGTGATAGTGACCATTTTTCTTATTCTATTTTATATACATTTTTTAAAATGGAACTCTTACAATTTTAATTATTTATATTATTAAAGATATTTTTTTCAATTTTGAAGAGTTTGAACGCTCAATATATTATTTAACTAATATACAATTATAATTAATTACTAAATAATTGATAAGTAGGAGATAATTTCCACAGCTAGTCAAATTGTGATATGAATATCAGGATTTAACTGTGTGATTTTGAGTCAAACTCAATGACCCATGTTTCATGAGTAGTGATTCGACATGAATCCATCTCTCATGAGAATAAATGGAACACTTAGCACTCATTGGATCTAGGTGATCCTCACAGGGGTGAAGCACCGGGACTTCCCAAGAGGTCACCCATTCCAATACTACTCCAGCCTGAGCGTGCTTAACTACAGAGTTTCCTCCATAGTTAAACCCAAAGCTTGCAACCCCATTTGCAAAACCTTCACCAAGTGTTGTGCCTTATGAACCATTCATTAGAAAGCCCCTTAAGCTCATCAATTGATAAGTAGGAGATAATTTCCATAGCTAGTCAAATTGTGATATGAATATCAGGATTTAACTATGTGATTTTGAGTCAAACTCGATGACCCATGTTTCATGAGTAGTGATTCAACATGAATCCATCTCTCATGAGAATAAATGGAACACTTAGCACTCATTGGATCTAGGTGATGCTCACAGGGGTGAAGCACCGAGACTTCTCGGGAGGTCACCCATCCTAGTACTACTCCAGCCTAAGCGCGCTTAAATACAGAGTTTCCTCCATAGTTAAACCCAAAGCTTGCAACCCCATTTGCAAAACCTTCACCAAGTATTGTGCCTTACGAACCATTCATTAGAAAGCCCCTTAAGCTCATCAATTGATAAGTAGGAGATAATTTCCACAGCTAGTCAAATTGTGATATGAATATCAAGATTTAACTGTGTGATTTTGAGTCAAACTCGATGACCCATGTTTCATGAGTAGTGATTCGACATGAATCCATCTCTCATGAGAATAAATGGAACACTTAGCACTCATTGGATCTAGGTGATCCTCACAGGGGTGAAGCACCGAGACTTCCCGAGAGGTCACCCATCCTAGTACTACTCCAGCCTGAGCGCGCTTAACTACAGAGTTCCTCCATAGTTAAACCCAAAGCTTGCAACCCCATTTGCAAAACCTTCACCAAGTGTTGTGCCTTATGAACCATTCATTAGAAAGCCCCTTAAGCTCATCAATTGATAAGTAGGAGATAATTTCCACAGCTAGTCAAATTGTGATATGAATATCAGGATTTAATTGTGTGATTTTGAGTCAAACTCGATGACCCATATTTCATGAGTAGTGATTCAACATGAATCCATCTCTCATGAGAATAAATGGAACACTTAGCACTCATTGGATCTAGGTGAAGCTCATAGGGGTGAAGCACCGGGACTTCCCGGGAGGTCACCCATCCTAGTACTACTCCAGCCTAAGCGCGGTTAACTATAGAGTTTCCTCCATAGTTAAACCCAAAGCTTGCAACCCCATTTGCAAAACCTTCACCAAGTGTTGTGCCTTATGAACCATTCATTAGAAAGCCCCTTAAGCTCATCAATTGATAAGTAGGAGATAATTTCCACAGCTAGTCAAATTGTGATATGAATATCAAGATTTAACTGTGTGATTTTGAGTCAAACTCGATGACCCATGTTTCATGAGTAGTGATTCAACATGAATCCATCTGTCATGAGAATAAATGGAACACTTAGCACTCATTGGATCGAGGTGATGCTCAATGGGGTGAAGCACCAGGACTTCCCGAGAGGTCACCCATCCCAGTACTACTCCAGCGTGAGCGCGCTTAACTACAGAGTTTCCTCCATAGTTAAACCCAAAGCTTGCAACCCCATTTGCAAAACCTTCACCAAGTGTTGTGCCTTATGAACCATTCATTAGAAAGCCCCTTAAGCTCATCAATTGATAAGTAGGAGATAATTTCCACAGCTAGTCAAATTGTGATATGAATATCAGGATTTAACTGTGTGATTTTGAGTCAAACTCGATGACCCATGTTTCATGAGTAGTGATTCAACATGAATCCATCTCTCATGAGAATAAATGGAACACTTAGCACTCATTGGATCTAGGTGATGCTCACAGGGGTGAAGCACCGGGACTTCCCGAGAGGTCACCCATCCCAGTACTACTCCAGCCTGAGCGCGCTTAACTACAGAGTTTCCTCCATAGTTAAACCCAAAGCTTGCAACCCCATTTGCAAAACCTTCACCAAGTGTTGTGCCTTATGAACCATTCATTAGAAAGCCCCTTAAGCTCATCAATTGATAAGTAGGAGATAATTTCCACAGCTAGTCAAATTGTGATATGAATATCAGGATTTAACTGTGTGATTTTGAGTCAAACTCGATGACCCATGTTTCATGAGTAGTGATTCAACATGAATCCATCTCTCATGAGAATAAATGTAACACTTAGCACTCATTGGATCTAGGTGATGCTCACAGGGGTGAAGCACCGGGACTTCCCGGGAGGTCACCCATCCCACTACTACTCCAGCCTGAGTGCACTTAACTACAGAGTTTCCTCCATAGTTAAACCCAAAGCTTGCAACCCCATTTTCAAAACCTTCACCAAGTGTTGTGTCTTATGAACCATTCATTAGAAAGCCCCTTAAGCTCATCAATTGATAAGTAGGAGATAATTTCTACAACTAGTCAAATTGTGATATGAATATCAGGATTTAACTGTGTGATTTTGAGTCAAACTCGATGACCCATGTTTCATGAGTAGTGATTCAACATGAATCCATCTCTCGTGAGAATAAATGGAACACTTAGCACTCATTGGATCTAGGTGATGCTCACAGGGGTGAAGCACTAGGACTTCTCGGGAGGTCACCCATCCCAGTACTACTCCAGCCTGAGCGTGCTTAACTACAGAGTTTCCTCCATAGTTAAGCCCAAAGCTTGCAACCCCATTTGCAAAACCTTCACCAAGTGTTGTGCCTTATGAACCATTCATTAGAAAGCCCCTTAAGCTCATCAATTGATAAGTAGGAGATAATTTCCACAGCTAGTCAAATTGTGATATGAATATCAGGATTTAACTGTGTGATTTTGAGTCAAACTCGATGACCCATGTTTCATGAGTAGTGATTCAACATGAATCCATCTCTCATGAGAATAAATGGAACACTTAGCACTCATTGGATCTAGGTGATGCTCACAGGGGTGAAGCACCAGGACTTCCTGGGAGGTCACCCATCCCAGTACTACTCCAGCCTGAGCGCGCTTAACTATAGAGTTTCCTCCATAGTTAAACCCAAAGCTTGCAACCCCATTTGCAAAACCTTCACCAAGTGTTGTGCCTTATGAACCATTCATTAGAAAGCCCCTTAAGCTCATCAATTGATAAGTAGAAGATAATTTCCACAGCTAGTCAAATTGTGATATGAATATCAGGATTTAACTGTGTGATTTTGAGTCAAACTCGATGACCCAAGTTTCATGAGTAGTGATTCAACATGAATCCATCTTTCATGAGAATAAATGGAACACTTAGCACTCATTGGATCTAGGCGGTGCTCACAGGGGTGAAGCACCAAAACTTCCCGGGAGGTCACCCATCCCAGTACTACTCCAGCCTGAGCGTGCTTAACTACAGAGTTTTCTCCATAGTTAAACCCAAAGCTTGCAACCCCATTTGCAAAACCTTCACCAAGTGTTGTGCCTTATGAACCATTTATTAGAAAGCCCCTTTAGCTCATCAATTGATAAGTAGGAGATAATTTCCATAGCTAGTCAAATTGTGATATGAATATCAAGATTTAACTGTGTGATTTTGAGTCAAACTCGATGACCCATGTTTCATGAGTAGTGATTCAACATGAATCCATCTCTCATGAGAATAAATGGAACACTTAGCACTCATTGGATCTAGGTGATGCTCACAGGGGTGAAGCACTGGGACTTCCCGGGAGGTCACCCATCCCAGTACTACTCCAGCGTGAGCGCGCTTAATTACAGAGTTTCCTCCATAGTTAAGCCCAAAGCTTGCAACCCCATTTGCAAAACCTTCACCAAGTGTTGTGCCTTATGAACCATTCATTAGAAAGCCCCTTAAGCTCATCAATTGATAAGTAGGAGATAATTTCCACAGCTAGTCAAATTGTGATATGAATATTAGGATTTAACTGTGTGATTTTGAGTCAAACTCGATGACCCATGTTTCATGAGTAGTGATTCAACATGAATCCATCTCTCATGAGAATAAATGGAACACTTAGCACTCATTGGATCTAGGTGATGCTCACAGGGGTGAAGCACCGGGACTTCCTGGGAGGTCACCCATCCCAGTACTACTCCAGCCTAAGCGCGCTTAACTATAGAGTTTCCTCCATAGTTAAACCCAAAGCTTGCAACCCCATTTGCAAAACCTTCACCAAGTGTTGTGCCTTATGAACCATTCATTAGAAAGCCCCTTAAGCTCATCAATTGATAAGTAGGAGATAATTTCCACAGCTAGTCAAATTGTGATATGAATATCAGGATTTAACTGTGTGATTTTGAGTCAAACTCGATGACCCAAGTTTCATGAGTAGTGATTCAACATGAATCCATCTTTCATGAGAATAAATGGAACACTTAGCACTCATTGGATCTAGGTGATGCTCACAGGGGTGAAGCACCGAAACTTCCCGGGAGGTCACCCATCCAAGTACTACTCCAGCCTGAGCGTGCTTAACTACAGAGTTTCCTCCATAGTTAAACCCAAAGCTTGCAACCCCATTTGCAAAACCTTCACCAAGTGTTGTGCCTTATGAACCATTCATTAGAAAGCCCCTTAAGCTCATCAATTGATAAGTAGGAGATAATTTCCACAGCTAGTCAAATTGTGATATGAATATCAGGATTTAACTATGTGATTTTGAGTCAAACTCGATGACCCATGTTTCATGAGTAGTGATTCAACATGAATCCATCTCTCATGAGAATAAATGGAACACTTAGCACTCATTGGATCTAGGTGATGCTCACAAGGGTGAAGCACCGGGACTTCCCGAGAGGTCACCCATCCCAGTACTACTCCAGCCTGAGTGCGCTTAACTACAGAGTTTCCTCCATACTTAAACCCAAAGCTTGCAACCCCATTTGCAAAACCTTCACCAAGTGTGCCTTATGAACCATTCATTAGAAAGCCCCTTAAGCTCATCAATTGATAAGTAGGAGATAATTTCCACAACTAGTCAAATTGTGATATGAATATCAAGATTTAACTGTGTGATTTTGAGTCAAACTCGATGACCCATGTTTCATAAGGCACAACACTTGGTGAAAGTTTTGCAAATGGGGTTGCAAGCTTTGGGTTTAACTATGGAGGAAACTCTGTAGTTAAGCACGCTCAGGCTGGAGTAGTACTAAGATGGGTGACCTCCCGAGAAGTCCCGGTGCTTCACCCCTGTGAGCATCACCTAGATCCAATGAGTGCTAAGTGTTCCATTTATTCTCATGAGAGATGGATTCATGTTGAATCACTACTCATGAAACATGGGTCATCGAGTTTGACTCAAAATCACACAGTTAAATCTTGATATTCATATCACTACTAAATAATTGTCTACTACTAAAGTATAATTATTTTAAAATCAATTTTATTAAATTTTTTATATATTTAATTAAAATATTATAATTAAATAAAATATTTTAAAGTTATTCTTACATTTTATAATAAATAAAAAATTTAAAAGACAAGACAAAGTGGTATTATCGGCGTTGGTGAATTTACCCTTTAGACAAACGTAGGTGAAGTAACATATTAAGTTACATATTAATGAAATCTGTCAAAATATTTGAGCCAACCGATTTGACTTGTGTGGACTAATAAAATATGGCCGAACGTGTCTGACATAGTACTGACCTGCTAAAGCCATGGGAAATTGCGACTGGTAAACCATGATCAAGAAATCGAAAATAACCTGGTTTAACGGCATGAGTCAATTTTTGACTGGAGTGAACTCCATAAGGAAACCCTATCAGCTAATTATGTAACGAGTAAAACTGTGCTTATAGTTCTCATATTATTATTATTATTTATTTTGAATATTGTTTGCAGTAACTAGTATCCTTAGATCCTAAATTCTAACAACACAGTTTACACAAATTGATATATAAGGAATGAGAACACCTATCAATGCAAACTAAAATCTAAAATTATATCTTGCACAACAATGGAACACAAATAGGTTTGGCTACAACACTAAGGGTGCGGTCTCATGAGAGGGGCTTAAGCTCTATTTTCTAAGAAGTGGGTGGTCTCATTAGCAAAATATAATTTTGCTACAAGATTATTTAGAATCTTCTCCTAAAAAGTAGAAGCCCCACATTTTTAAGAACCGGGTGAAAAAAGGGTGGGACTGGAAATAGCCCCACCAGCTTAGGAATGCTTTTTGCCATTTGTCAATAATCTAAATTTTAGATTTTAATTAAAATGTAATTTTAGAGGGAATTTAAATTTTCAGCTTATTTTAAATGCATATCTTCCTTAAATTTCAGAGCTATAATTTTGAGCAGCATAAATCATGGGACCGCTAGCTTTAAAATATTCACTTAAAAATAGCAAGCAGCTTCCGCTCTATTTTATAGGAAGCCCCCTTCCATTGGACCCCAGCCTAATAGGATCTACAATTAAAGATAACAAAATTCAGCTGATTAACGATTGCACATTGAATTCAGCTAAAGAACTAAGATAGTGTTTATGAGATCTAGGATTAATGATAGCAAATTGATTACAGCAATAAACAATAAATCCAAAAATAATAACATAAACATCAAGTCATATCTCAAACACAGATTCAGAGTGGAACTTGGACCTACAAATCTAGAGAAAATAACTTCGAAGAGAGGTGTCTAAAATTAGCAAATTCCAATTCCAATTAGAAAATTCGCAAATTCGAATTAATAAAGTGAGCCTTCGAAAACAATCTCAAGCCTTTGGAGAGTCGAATTCCTTCAAAATAAGCATCACCATGGTCCCTAAGATGCCATACCAAAAGTCACATCAACAGCTACGCTCATGATGTAACATGTAGTATAATACAGATCTTCAATCAAAAACCCTCCATTTAATCATTCCAGAAGTCTTCGAACTGTTAAAATATGTTAACAGACAAACTCAGCAAAATTTAATTGCTTGTTAGAACTCTCAATTTCACAATCATCCATCAATATAACTATGTGCAATGATAAATTTCCTGTTCATTTATAGTCAATCCCTTTATAGTTGATCTTCAAGAGATTGAATGTAACATGTGACAACTCCCACATCTGTTAATGTTGGCATGGGTTGAATGATGATGCGTTGAAAAACTAACAAAGCATAGCATCATATAGAAAGATCATTCCTCAAGTTTGGCATGGGTTGAATGATGATGTGTTGAAAAACTAACAAAGCATAGCATCATATAGAAAGATCATTCCTCAAGACATGCACCTAATGATCAGGATTTCCCAAGGTCACATGCATCCTAGTATTACTCCAGTTGTAATGGGCTAAACCATGAAATGTTACCCCGACTTACCTCCCTTCCTTGCTATCCAATTTACAAAAACCTTTCTAAAGTATTGTACCTAATTTTTTCAGAGCTACATTAATGCTGTCATGAATGGTGAACATTTATATATATATATATATATATAGAGAGAGAGAGAGAGAGAGAGATTGCAGGTGAAACATTTGCTATGTTATTCCCTGCTGTAAGCAGAGAGATAACATGGTCAGAGTCCATTTTCATTACATTGACCCAACATTCAGATTGCACTTGGTGTTCCTAGTACTAAGCCTTAAGCTTGACATATGCATTACTCACTAGATTTATTTTATAGTTAGGCAATTAGAATGAGTATATTTAAAATTACAAAAACCAGTGACTAAACAGTTGAAATGGAAAGCTATATAAATGCAATTTTAAAATTGAAGGTCTGCTTAAACTGCAAAACTCTTTGTGAGGTTCACTAAGGTGATGTGGCCATTCAAATTTTCAAACAGATAATTAGCATTGTATAAAAAATTAAAAGGCGATACCCAACATTTTTTTTTTCTGGAATTACTCATCTAAGGCCTCTACACCATGGAGCTGAAGGTGCAAATGTTACTCGGAAAGCCAGCTACTGTACAAATCAACCATGAGGCATTCATGGCTAACTTGAAATGTGACTTAAAAGGAACATCAGGACTGAACTGAAATTGATTCGCAAAAAGGCTTGTGCAATGCAGTTCATAATACAAATGAAATAAATCAAGGACCCTAGATTAAGAGATTGTTCAACTTGATCAAAATATAATACAAACATGGTCGATTTACCATTTATATTAAATATTTCAATAGGTCACCTGTAAATTTGGAACATTGTAAGCATGTCCGAGGCTTTTCGGACACTTCGACACTCAGCTTCTCATAAGTGCAGTGCATCATCAGAAACCTTAAACAACTTAAGAGTTTTACTGTTTACTGTTCCTGAATTGCAGCCATCTCCATAGTTCAAACTGATATGAAAATAAAATCCTGCAACAGAAGTGGTTCCCATTTGGTCTTCTATTAATCGTTAACCCAAAAAAGAAAAGAAACTTTCAGAACAGAGTTAATTCACCAGCTTGTGGATTACAGCAAAAGCTCAATGCAAACCAAACAAAAAGTTAAACTAGCAATACCTCGTGCATCTTTTGAACTACCAGATCATTTCCTTTGGTAGGTCTAATAACATTGTAGATTTCATCAACAAATGAATCAACATTATTGTCTCCTTTGCCTCTTTATTCTCTCAAGAGCACCCATGGGTTCTTCTCGTTCTCTTTGCTTTCTATTATCATCCACTTCACTGTCTTGTGCCTTCGTTTTGTTTACCAATTCTCCAAAAACAGCAGATGGGACATCTTTTTGTGAAACTTCAACCCTTTCATCATTCTCGTTGTCTTCATCACTCTCTTCTTGCAATTCAATATCTTCTGGGTTAGCAGTTACCTTCCTACCCCCATCTGCTGTGCCCATTACCCCAGCTTGTGAGTCCACTCCAGCACTAACAAATCCCAACGATCTCATTCCATCTTTCGAAGCCATGCTGGGAACAGCTTCTGGTGCTAATTGTCTTTCCAGAACAGCCATTTCATCTTCAGGCACACCAGCCCGCTTAAGTGTGTCAACTGTCTCCTCAAATGTCAGTTTCCCCTGATCCTTTTGCATCAAATACTCTGGGAGTATAAAATGTGTCTGTAATGTAACATTCTCAAAGTCAGATATAACAGATTTAATAACCTTGGTTAAAGAAAACAATGGCATATATAACTGTGGGTTATTTCAATTGCCCAAAGAATTACAAAAACTTTTTGTTACATGTAAGTATTATTTATTATTTATTTTCTATTCCTCAAGGAAAATAATCATAAAAGATATATTGCAGGAAAATGCAAACCTGGCTGTAGCTAGCTGACACGCTGCGTTTGATTCGAAGCATTTCCCTGAAGGTGTCCTCATTTCCATGCTGCACCTCAAAATTATGCCACTTGTCCCAGACTTCTGGATCAGAACGTGGATCAGCCATTTGTGCACAATATACATAAATATTGCGTGCCCGATCTATCTCCCCCAATTTCCTCTCCAGCTCAGCAAAATTCATACACATAACCTTCACATATTTATCTGGTAGCTCTGATTCAATAGCTTTCTGTCATAGAAAGATGAATGATATTAGAATTTGTGTGGCTTGCTATGGAAACAAAATCTAAATAGAAACTGATGCACAAAATTTGCTTTAGTAATGGAAACCGACACTGAAAAGAAAAATCCGTACACACTTCTCCAAATTGTAAAACTAACCAGATAAATATCCCTGGTTTTTGGTACTCCAAAATTTTCTGCTGCACGAGCAATGTAAAGATCATATATCTCCATTTTCTCATGATCAGGAACAGCCTTTGCTGCACGGTCGTACACTTCCATTGCATGCCGTGCAAGTCCATAGTCCTCTTCCAATTTGGCATATTGCAAATACAAAGGTTTTACATTTTCTGCTGGTGCCTAAAACGACAGAAGAAACTATATTCACTTCAGATGAAAGCAGGCAATAACATTGGCCTAAACCTTTCAAAAATATAAAAGAATATAAAAACAATAATGTCCAGTAGATAAATCTGTCAACTATTTTCACAGGCACACTGGGGGACGGGTTTCTGGGATGGGAAAACAGAGCTTCAATTTGAGGACAGCAGTATTATAATAGCAAATACTTGAAATAGCACAATTGCAAAATTAATATCAGAAATATCATAAAGATGATTTGAGTGGCATGGTATCAAAACAAGTACAAAATCATGTACATACATTCATAGATATGCATATGTAGTGTGTGTAGCCAGTGATCTTTACGGTAGCCAGTGAACCCCCTTTCTATCACAAGTGGTGCAGCTGAAACCTTTGCTTGCAGACACTCCCAGCAGCGAGATGGTGGAGCAAAGAAGGTGATGGGTATAGACTTCTGAACGCCAAGTCCACAACCCAGGTGCATAGAAGTTTTGTGTGTGACGGAGGGAGGTTGATTCCCCATGTTACACTGATTATTTTTAAATGCAGAAATGATTTTTGGAGAGATCAGGGCAACTTTTTTCTATTTTTACTTGATAGACAAGGAAGATAATGACATAACAATGAATAGAAAAAACTTGCTATGAATTTCAATAAATACAATTTTCATGGAAAGGCATGATTTAATATCCAGGCACCACACTAGACTGAAAGTAATCATGAATTATTCAGGAAAATGGATTGGATGAGCAAGGAAGAAGTGCAAAAATGCATTAGGAAAAGTGAGGTCACAATAATTTGGTGAAATGATAGTTTTCAAAAGTCAAGATATCATACTATGTAATGCAGGTTCAGATTATTTCAAAAAAAAATTGGTGACCAAAAAAAGTTACAAAAAACAATTGAGAGTTAAAAAGAAAGATCAAAGTTGAAAAACGACTTATTTTAATTTCAAAGCAATTGATCTAATTACTAACTAGTCTTTCAAAAGAGACAAATAACTAATGTGATGGAATAATCTTTCAAGATGTTCAACTTAAGCCATAAAATATTGGTCCACAAATCCATAATAGATTATAGCATTCCACCTATCCTTCTTGTACTAGCCAAAACAGTAACAAACAAATACCATGTACAATAACACTTTGTAACCCAAATAAAAGTTAATAAAACAGTTTTAGTGAAAGAAGCAAACCTTCTCAACAGCCTGCTCAAATAAATCTCTTGCTCGTTCCAACTTTGAGCCCTTATACCTGTTTACGAATTTTGAGAGATAGGTCACCCAAATATCTTTCACATGTGGATATTTGAAGATTTTGACACCTCTTTCATATACTTTGAATGCATCCTCAAAATATTTATTCTCCTGATAACCAAATATACATAACAAAAGTCAATAACCCTGACCAACATGTCTGTTAAAACATGCAAAAATAGAAGAGTCAATAACTCTGTCTCAAATGTTACCTCTAGCAAATGTGCATAATTTATAATAATTTGTGGAGTGGCAATCTTTAAATCAAGTATCCGTTCATATACAGAGCGTGCCGACTCTAATGTTCCTAGACTCTCCTCCAAGTCCACAAAGAATGTCCAAAGCTTCAATGACCTATGCAGCCTCATCTGTACTGGTTCATTGCCATCAGCAGCAACTGTATAAAGAATAGTTTGAAATTGATGCACAATTTTTTTGGTCAGCATTTATTCCATTGATATTTTTCGTGAACATTAAAAATCATTCAAGCTCCATACTTGAAGACAAACCAAGCAGATTAGTTGTAAATTTTAATCATAATCTTCAAGCACCTGAAGGGCCTAGAAGAGTTGCATTAGAGTTTGAGGAGCTTGGGATTAAAAACATATTACTACAACTGAAGAAGAAAAACAGCTAAGTCCAAGCTTGTGGAAAACGGAAATTTTTTGTAGTGGATATGCTTGAAGAAACTAAAAGGTCTTCAGCTTTGGCAGAAAGAATTTCAGTGTGTTCCACTTCTGAGCATTGATGTGCTTAGAAGCCTTTTGTTTTTAGCATAAAGAGATATATCATCAACTACTAGTCTATTAATGAGGAAAGTAGACCTGATTGGACTTGTTGCTACAATCCTAAAAACCAGAACCAGTTATTTTTGCTCGCACTAACAAGGTTACAAAAACTACCATATCTAAAGTTTGCTGGGCAACATATATTGAAATTAATTTTTGTCAAGCATTACCAATAGTACTTTAAAAAATATCATCAAAAGCACATCTTTCATAATTAATCAAAGATGCTGGGCAAATCTCTTTATGCGATGGTATTTTACCATTTTCAAAAACAAGACTCAGAATTCTAAATCTGGACCATAAAGGAGCACATACACAATGTCATTTACAAGGGAAAGCATTTCAGCATTCTCATCTTGTGATTGATTTACTCATTAAAACTTGTGAACAACTTGGTGTATCTTAGTTTAATCAGCATACAGACTTACTGAAAAGTGAAATGGCATAGTGGTCAATTGAACAGACACAGAAAAGAACCAAGACTATGAAAATGATCAATAATCTTGAAAGGTTAACAATATTATTTAACTTGATATCAATAATCTCTAATTATTAAAAGAAGATTTTATTTTTAAAAATAAAATGAAATAAGAATTGACATCATTTTTAAATACTTGGAGGGAAATTAGGACTGATGGACCCAATTTGCAAAGGTAAATCAAGGATGTGCCCATCTCTATTTGAGGACAATTCAAGTTATCTTTTCCATTCAACATTCAGATTTGAGCAATTTATTTTATCTGGGCATCCAAGGGTGAAATTTCCCCCTTCGGTTGTTCAAGCCCCAAGGTTTTAGAGGATGAAAACCTTCTTTTCCACATTTTGGGTCAAGGATGGAAACATTGTTTCCCATTTCAGGTGATTCCACTTGAGAATCACAAACGTGCTGATTCGTTGAGGGTTTGAACACATTGTTTTAAGCATAGTTTAAAATTTTGGTTTCGGCAATATCTTGGCCGACCCAAAAAATTTGAAAATCTCGGAATCAGCGAAAATTCGGCGAAAAAATCGGCAATAAATCGGCACTTTTATCGAACATTTAAAAATATACAATTTCTTAAAATATTCTTAAAAACGCACACATACACACCAAATCATATTTAATATTTTATCATTGTGAATGTATTAAAATTTTAAATACCAGATTAGTAAATACACTTCAATGTATGTAAATGTATTAAAATCTATTAGAAATGATAATTCTATTAAAATATATTAATCGTGAATCTATTTAATTTTAATATTTTATAAATCTGTTAAAAACTTAAAAATTTAAACACAGTAAAATGTTAAATGTTATATGTTTACAGTTCTTAAAAATGAAAATAATAATATATAACAGTATGATTATTAAATTTTAATATATAGCAGTATTAAACTTTAATACATAATAGTATTTATAATTCTACTGTTTTTTAACATATTTATAAATATTGTTATTTAAATTTATATTTTATATTGCATCTGGTAAAAAAAATTTAAATTTACAGTTTTTTATATTTAGTATGTACTATTAATAATAATAAGTATATAATAATTATATTTTAACAAAAACAACATTTATAAATTATATCTATTAAATACAATTTTACAGTTCAACAAAAATACAAAAACACATAAAAATTTACAAGCGGCTGCAAAGTCAATTCTCTGGAATACAAACAAATTTGGAAATGATGTTCAAAGTCAAATAAAATTTGCAAACTGCTGTTCATAGTCAGACTGTGTGTTCAGAACTTCAGATGCAGACAACAATCTGCCATCAAGTCTCATTGTGATTATCAAAGTCCAGACTATTTGCCATCGACTATTCCACGTGCAAAAAAGAGATACCAGACTATTCGTGTTGTGAGCAAATAAAGTCAAATTGGTTCTGATAAAGTAAATAAACCCTAAAAGTTTAAATCGATTCTAATAAAGTCAAGCCTGCATGACTTTCCAACGATATTATGGCCGAAATTTGGATTGTACAGCATTTTTCAGAGGTATAAATCGCAGAGATACTATAGTTTATTTTGGCGCTGATATTTATAGCGATAAAATCACTGCCTTATATGCTCCACAAAATATCGCATGCTTTTGGCAATATTTCGCCCTTTTTTTTAACTATGATTTTAACTTTTAAGTTTATATTGTTGCTACTGCAGTGGTGCTACAGAGACTCCAGTATTTTGAAGGTTCCATCACATTTCTGTACTACACTACAAAACTTATCTTCAAATATTTCGGGAGCATCTTTGACCATCCTTTGGTACTGGTTTCAATTAACAGGCAGCTCAGAACATTCATACGGGATTTTAAAACCAATTTGTGGCTGTGGCCCATCTTAAATAATATCCAGAGTCCTCCACAGCACAGTTGAACATTCCTCAGCCACTATCGTAGCCCAGTTGTACCACTGGAGCATCACATTTAGTGATTTCTATGATGATTACAGATCTGAATAGAATCAGCTTTCTAGTGTTTATCTTAATCATGCAATCAAGCCTGAAACTGCCATTACCAGTGATGCAGTCATGCTCAATTCTGGTTTATGATGCATTTTGAAAATGTTCACAATTTAACTGGTGCAGGAGCACCAAGGCAAACCAGCAATCAGCACCAACAAAAATATTTTTTGCTTGTTTTCTCAATTTTTTGTTTGCTTCAGGTTTGCAGAGCTCCATCTCCAACATATTGTCATTTCCATATCAAAGACTGCAGATGACGGCTCTCAAGAGCATTAGATGAAGAAATTTGAACTGCAACTAGCTTTATAATTTTAAATGTAGAAGCATAGACAAGGCTCGTAAACCATTCGTGCTTATGCAAAATGCACTTGCAGGATTTCATGATTGGAAACCTTTAAGCAAATGCAATTGGCTGATGTAAAGCCGGGCTCCACAGACTTTACCAGCACTGACACCGCCTGTGCTAAAGTGTAAGTTTTGAAACAAGGTACAGATCTCCATCAAGCATAATTCACAATAGATTGATTGGCAGGCTTCATAAACTTTCAAAAAATTACATTGACACATGTATTTGTAACGCTTCTTTCTTTTTCAGCTGTCATAGCCAGATTAACAGGTTAATTTTGTCATGTCTCCCATTTAGGAACTCTAACCAAGATATTCCTAGCCATCATCACAATTTTGAATTTGGTGAAGTCTCTAAAAGAGAAAATTGTAAAAAGGTTCCACAGATCTTTTAAGTCGTACATGGTACTCTATGCCAAACACGATATATGACTCAATAAATAGAATTGTCCACTGGTTATCAATGGACTTAGTCATATACAATTTGGGAAAGTTGCAGTGGCAAACAAATGAGATCATAAGATACCTGGTTCAGACTGGGTGGTGTTTTGTTCCTCAAAGTCTGTTTGGTTGGAAATTAAGAAATTATATAGAATGAATGTATTTCATAACCATGGACAATATAGAATCTAGAACTGTTCTATCAGCGATTACATACAGACGGTAGAATATAAATATAGAACGCTAAACTGCCACACTTAGTAAGAAAACCAAATAAAAGGAAACATTATAAATGTTTGAATGAGGTGTAAGACAGCTACTAAGACAGAAATTATTAATGTGATTGGAGAATTGTGATATACAGCTGTTAGTTATGACTTAAAACAGCTGATTGGAGAAATTAATGACAGCTGTTAGTTACGACTTAATACAAAGTCCTCAGTCACGAATCGATGTAATTATGTTATAAAGAGATGTGAATTATTTATACCATTTGATACAAAGACTTGACATGAAGTGTTGTGATGATTATTATCTGGACTTTTGTGTATTAGAATAAAATTCTAATGAGTAATTATATAGAGGCATTTCCATATGTATATATAAATAGATATATAAATTGGTATAAATTTTACAATTGTTTGAATTAGTAATGATAAGTATATTATTGCTGTAATAAAATATATGTATAAAACATTATTTATATTTTTCTAACTGTTGAAATTAATCATGGTAAGCAATGTGTAGTAGCCATGACAGGAGAACAGCAACCTTCTAAGAACACCACCCCATGGTTGTGACCGGGGAATCCCATGAGATCAACAGGGGACAAAGTGGACTGCCTTTGAGCTTAGGAAGGATAAGCTTTCAGGGCAGCTTATTGTGTATACTCCTCATAGTCCCTACCATGGTGAATGGGTATTCAATCATTAGAAGCAAGTTAAGAATTGCAACATAAAAGAGAACGGTTATAGCATTCCACACTAGGTAGCCCACCTCATTTATATGGCAAGGACCACAAGAGGCCAAGGGGGAACAATGTACCCTCTCTTGGGCTTAGCGTAAGAGGTTTCTGGGGCACCTCATCAAGCCACCCTCCCTTATCTATTCTATGATTGGGTCATCTTAAACTCAACTCCAACATCTATTGAATTGATTTGCATTCTTTATTTACATGTTATTATAATCCTATGACATTATGATTATGTGTGAATCCTAGCTATCTTGTTTGGGATAAACCAAAGAAATCCTATATGGGGTAAACCCTACCCTAATTTGCTGCAATTGTAACTTGGGAGAAAAATTATAGGGCACGCTAAAACAGGGACATTATAAATGCTCGAGATAGCAAAAATATCATGTGAAGAGGTGAAAATATCAGAGAAGAGGGAGGGGCACAAGGGTAAGATTCCAAATGCTATGCAGGAGGAGTTAAAAAGCATCGTGGTAAAAGTTTGAAGAGGGCAGCATATTTGGTGAAGAGTGGTGCAAAAGCGCTCAAAGCGGTTGATTGGAAGGAAGTACACCTGGACAGCGACACAGGGAGCCAAAAGCATAGTGTAAGAGGGTGTTATTAGTCTATGGAATGAAAGAATAAACAGGCAGCTTCGCAGAAAATAGAAGAGGAAGCAAAAGGTGAGTAAAATAACCGCAGCGTAATGAAATGAAATGGAAGGAGCAGAACATGAAGATGAAGACATGAAACTAAAGTGGCAAGAGTGAAGGTGGATGGAAAATAGAAAGGAACCATGCTTAATTTGCAAGAGGATAGAGGTGGCTAGAACAATAGCCAATAGGGAAAACAAGAGTGTTGAACAAATAGGAGATCAACACGAAGGATGATTAGCATAGAGTCTAGACTGAAGAAAACAGAGAAAGACCCATATGGCAAGGACATCACAAGTGCAGCAAAAGTTAAATGGCAAGTTGAGAGGCCATTGAAGAGACATTTTGAATACGCATGTGATCCTGTTTTAGATATAAATGTCAGAAAAAAATTGAGGGCATTTGTTTATTGTTGTGAGCAATCTTCATCTCTCAGTTCAAGTTCGATTGGTGAGCAAACCCTATCTGCCAGGGAGAGTTTGGGAGAAGTGATTTTTGTATGTGTTAAGGCAGGGGTTGGATTTCGTGCAGCATCAATAACTAAGTCCCATGCGAGTTTCCTCCTCAAATATTGTTGACACTGAGAGCTAATTCATCTATTTTTCAGTCATATCTGCATCTACACTTGACAATGTGAGTAATAACTACTCCAATCTGAGTATATTTATATGATAAGGATGATAAGTTGGCTGTCCCTTTTGTATTGGACTATAGTTCTTTTCATTTGGACTAGTGCCATTCGTTGTGATGTTGGAGTTGTGTTCAGATGCTCAAGGATTTTGGTAACAGGTTCTAGTAATTAGTTTCGACTTTGATTCACTGTTTTGGTTGATGCCTTATGTTAAAACTTAGAAAATTAATAAAACGAATGAGAACAAGAGTGTTAAGGAAATTAGATCAGATATAATACCTTTTGAATTTTATATATGTATATTCCCTATGTGTTATTTTCACTAACTTGTGTCTTCTTTCTTTGCAGATTTATATGTACATATACTCACTGATTTATTCTAAGTATAATCTGAATTTTGTTCTTCGATAAAACTGACATATTACTATAGATCACTGCAGATGCAATAGTACTGTTATATCTTTTATGTATGTTCCATCTGTAGTGATCTTTCATTATATATATATATATATATATATATATATGATGGAGAAGTCGCATTCCATGTAGGGACATGACCCTATGTGGCTTTAAACAAGTAGGGCCATGTCCTTGCATTGGACATGCCCAATCAAACACAAAACACACGGATTCAAAATGTAATCACACATTAAGTAATCACTGTTTTATTATGCAATCTCCATTTAAAAGACCACGACCCCAAGCTGGAGATCAGTGACACTGATACACATTAATTTGAATAGAGTGATCGGGCATTGATAATAATACCAACTGAATCATTAAACAATTTAAACTGCATACTCACAATTAGAATATTGATTCAATCAGATGTAATTACAGAAGCTACAACATTAACACCTAGGTTGTGTGGGTACACGTACCCACAACCCTGGGATGCGAGCCCGTGTACCCAAGTACCAGGTACATGTACCCCAAGTATCAGGTACACTTACCCCAGGTTCTCAGTATTCAGTGGAGGGCATCATCAATAAGGGCCATGATTGAGATTTATGATTTTTCTTTTCTTTTCTTTTGCACATCAACTTGTTGTTTATCAAACTTAATTCAATGCGTAATCAGTTTGAAACTTTGATACAATACTAATCAATAGAAAAATAGATCACTGTTCAAGTCAGAAGTTTATCATTTTCAATATGTCATTGGTATAACTTATATGATCTATGATCTTCTTGTTCATGTTTATAGTCTGCCTTCTCTGTTAAGCATCTAAACATTTATCATATATTATTACTGCTGTTTAAAAACATATTGCAAATCTGAAAGTGAGATCAATATATTAAATCTGCAAACTTTATCACTGTTCTTGTTTTGAAAAACCATTGTCACAAGACACCACTACTTAAAGTAGGAAAAAAAGCAGTCTGCAAGTAGGGTAAGCTGGCGTCACCGGCCCTTTGCTTGGATCTCATGCCTTGGTTGCAGACTGCTTCATTGGTGCATTCTGGTTGTTTCTTACTGTCCTGAGGCTGACTCGTCGCTTCTTTTTTTGGCCATGTCGTGGCATGATTGTGGCTTCATTTTGTTTACCACTTGTTTATTGCTCTCTGTAACCTATTTTTCTTTCTCACAGTCAGCCCTAGGGCTCTTCCTGCTTGCTTGGGCTCGCGTGTGTGTGCTTTGATTAGGCCGAGGCTTGCTCGAGTCATGGGTGTGCTTGATTGCTGCTGTTGCAGAATCACATTCTCCCGCTTTGCCAAAGACTGCTTCCTTTGATGGAACCTTTCATAGGAGGAACTTGGTTGCTAATAGAGGAGGGTCCATGTCTGATGGACATCGACGAGAAAGAAGAGACAAATCTGGATGAGATGAGCATGGGGGAGGCTGAGAAGGTAAGGTCCCATTGCCTGCTGTGGAGACTCAATCTTTTGCTGAATGACAACATGGTAAAAGCTATTAAATTCAAACAAGAGATTACAAAGCATTGCAATTTGTCTTGTTTGCATGGATAATGAATTTTTACCTGCTAAAGAATTCTTGGACGATTGATTTAACAATGTGTGGGGCAAGAAATTGGGAATTGTGGTTAATTTTGGTACAATGATTCAAAAGAGGCTGTTTGTTATTTTTCTGAGGAATCACGCTATGCAAGAAAAAGTTTTGAAGAAAGGCTTCTGGAATGTCGGTCAAACTATGTTTCGGGCCTTCCCATGGTCTCTTAATAATAAGTCTGAATATCTCACTGCTTATTCTGCACCGTATTGGGTCGATTTGAGAGGTGTTCAGCCAGAATTCACCCTGCCCCATCTCAATGCTCGAATCCTCATTTCTCTTAGCCCCACTATTGTATTTCGTGAAGAAGTCTCAATTAGAATTGATGAATACATTTATTGTCCGAAAATCTGCAAACTTGGGTTTGGGGCATGTTTCCATTGTAAATTGAATGGACATAATCGTAAAGATTTTCCCTCTCTGCAAAATATTCATAAGGAATTCAATATACCGGCTGATAAGCCCTCCTCGGAATAATGAAAGAAATTCTGATAAGATGGACAAAATGTTGGCATGGTTTTTCTAGACTTTGAAAAGGCTTATGATAGAATTGAGAGGCAGTCTGTTTTTTGGATTCTGCAAGCTCTGGGGTTTCCTTCCTTCTTTTGCAAATGGGCAAACATTTTGTTTAAAGGTTCCTTTACAGTAATTGAAGTCAATGGCAAGTTCTCAGGACCTATCCCCCTGGACAGATCTATTAGGTAGGGTCTCCCTCTAGCCCATGCACTGTTTGTTCTAGAAGCTGATGCAATGTTATTTGTTCTCAAAGCCACTGAGTTGGGACCACCAGTCAGAGGTATTGCTCTACCCAATAACGATGAACTCATCCTGGAACAATTTGCAGATGATACCTCATTGTTTGTTGAACTCTCTGAGCCCAATTTTGATAATGTTTTATGCAGACTTCAACCCTTTTGTGCTGCCTCAGGAGCTTCCCGTATGAAATCCACTATTATTGGTTGGTCTGATCATCCTCCTGGATGGATTAAGGATAGGAATTGGCAATGGGCCAGCCCACATAATATTGTGAGATATATACGAATACCATTTGCTATTGATCCCTCTATGAAGGACGTGGAAATGGATCTATACTAAACTTGAGAATAAACACGTAAGCTCTCCATTGTTGGCAGAACGCAAGTGGTTCAAAAGGTTATTTCCTCTCATGTAGTTTACTATGCCTCTGTCTGGATGTTTGCCAAGTATCAGAGCAATAAATTGGAGAAAATCCTTAAAGAATTATTGTGGTCTGATGGCATTGGAAATAGAAGAAGACATTGTGTTAAATGGGAATGATGTTACTCTCCAAAAGAATTAGGAGGCCTCAGGATGAGGGACATTAAAAAACAAGGCATTGCTTTAGCCTCTAAATGGATTATCAAAACCCTAATTGGTAATGAGCCTTGGAAAGTTATGGTCAGAAATAATTTAGCAAGGTCAACCAATTAAAAAGGAAAGCACTGGAAGCATGTGCCCCTAACTGACATTGTTTTTGGGAATTTTGATGTTAAGGTAGCAGGCTCCGAGGTGTCAAGTCAAACCCTTGCTCGATTCAAGGAGTGTTGTGGGTAGGAATCCTTCTTATACTGTTCTTGACAGATCTATATGGTGGGGGATTTATCTTAACAATAAACCTCTGGCCTTAACTCAGTGTTGTTTTGCTAAAATCTGGCAGAAGAAGGGCATCTTTCTTTTACAGGATATTGTGATGGATGACTGGATGGGTTCTTGGGATGAAATCAGAAACAAATATAATACTCTTAATTCTCAAAAGAAAACTTACACCCTGATTGTTAAATCAGTGGGGATATTCTTTCGCAGCAAAATCATTAATTAAAGGATATTCCATTCCAAGCAAAAAGAGGAACCAACAGTAAGAGTAGTATCAGATTTTGAGACCACACCGAGCAGAAGAATTTCATTTCATAAGGGAGGTCAGTCTAAGAGATCAACCTTATATGAGAAATCAGACTTCAGATATTTATACAACTTATCACATCTATATTCAAGCAAGAATTACATCTCTAACTACATTTTTAGTCATGTTTCATTTTGGATTTGTGAATTATAGGGCAAAGTAATAAGGCGATTTCGAAAAGGGATATCATAGTTTAACATTGCATTTGTGACTAATTTATTTCTGATGTTTCAAAATGCTGGAGTTATTGTAAATCAATCATTCTACATGTTTTAGAAACGTGTGTTGTAAGACCTGTACAGCATACATTTAAGATGGGGTATTGTTACTGAATTATAAAGTACACAACAAATATTCACTATTTTGACTTAAAATAGAATTTCAGTTTATGCTTATTTAGAAAACTGCACATACAATATCTAATTACTTAATGGGTCCCCATATCAGGTGTTGAGGATATTTTTATGTGCCGGATGACAACCAAGGTACCCAAATTAAGGTGGTCGGCTCTAAATTCAAGCTCTTCACAAGAAAAGCTTGACACTCATACATACAACATCTCAAGGTTACCAACCGATCAAAAAAACATCTCAGAACTACCTAAGAATGCAAGTTTAAAATTTGGTTACTAATTTAAATGTCAAAGGTTGCACTGCTGTACTACTAGTATAGATATCTTAAATAAATCTATCTAAATAAATGTCGAGAGATATCTATTATAAAATGATTAAAATTTAATTTACAAACTCAAAAATATTTATATTTCCTTGTATCTTCATTTTTTTACACTGACTTAAGTTTTTTTATTTTAATTTCTAAAAAATTGATTACTTATATCTCCAAAACTTATAATTTTAGCAAATAATTTATGTGGTATTTATTATTGATTATTTATCATTTTTGACATGTACATAGTTGTCAAATTTAATATAAAAAGGTAAATGTAACATTAACACACTCACACCATCCCAGTCCACCCTTTCTGCAAATTGTAGAATGCCTCTCGGCATTAATTATACACTTGCATATGATGAAAGTCTGGTAGATAAGATTGCAAATTGTGTCACTGCATTGAAAGACTGCTAACTTTCACCAGCTAAGAAATCCAGCTATGCTATAAAAGGACATACGACAGACTAAGACTCTAAAGTGATCCCTAGCTGGATTATTTACACAAATAATTAATTTTACTTAATATTACAGCTAATAAGAGCAAGATTATAGACAAGCCACACCTCCTGAATTTTAAGATGTTATCCATACTAACTCCAGACTATACATGATAGACATGATTATATGGTAATTCCAATGACATTAAATAAAGGGCAACATCTTTTGGAGACCATACATGACAAATAATAATGTTTGAAATCTCACATAACAACATTATGAAATGTCACGCTTGTTGATATAATGGTATATTCTGCTGATAAATCTAAAAGTTGCTAGAATTCACATCATATTAACTTTCTCCATCGAAAAAAAAGATGTAGGATTCCAATTTAGTCTTGATATTGCCTTAAGTCTATTTACAAATTAGTACATTTTCACTGAAAGTGAAATTTTAAGAAGAGACTTGAACTCACCTCGACGCTTGACTTCCACAGAAGGCTCTGCTGTTGCCCTGCGCATAAGTTCAAGTGCACCTTTAAAATTCTTGTGCCTCAACTCCATTTCTGCCCACTCGCACCATACACTAGCTAAATCATCCACTGTTTTGTAATTCACTTGCACAGCCTTCTCATAAATAATTCTTGCATTTCCAATATCCTTGTGATTTTCATATAAGTGTGCAAAGGAAACCCACAATGTATGTGGTTTTCCAACAGCTTTCATTGGATCCACTGTTTTCACAGCTTCTGTAAAAGTTAAGATTTGCCTTGTAGGATTGTCCTTGAAGAGTTTCGCTCTCTTATGCCACTCATGCACATTGTGAGGATTCTGCCTTAAAAGCACGCTACTGACAAGCTCAGGCCGTCGATTCATCAAATTCTCCAGTCTAGCCAACCTGGGATTGAGGAAGATATTAAAAAAACCAAATACTTATAAGGTAAGGAATTTTATGAAACTGATGTTTCAATCTGCCCTTTTCTAGGTATAATATAAAATGAATAAATTATCATTTAAAATGGATAAGATATCTAAAATTTCAATTAAACCATAGTTATTACATAAATTATTTTTATTAAATGTAATTATTAATTAAACCATATTATATATAAATTATTTTAAATAATATAATTATTAATTATTCTATTATATTCTATAATTAGAATTAAATTGATAATATGAATATTTTAATATTACGCTGGTGTGCAGTGTTCTACTGGGGAAGGCAAACAATCATCCTCCAGCATTCTCCACACTAGCTGAATGATGCTATCTCTGTTGAATGATTCTTGGTTGTGTTTCTTTTCTAGTTTTTAACTGCTTTTTCTTTTTATATCGTCTATCATTGTCTTTGTCATCTGTTTTTGCCACCATTTTTTGTATTGCAAAACTTGTGTATACCGGTTTTTGAGTTTTGAATATAGTAATTGTTCAGGTGCACAGTTGGTCTGTGGCTTGTTCAGTTTATCCTCCATGGTGGCTTGTTCAGTTTATCATTTATAAAAGACAATGATAGACAATACAAAATTCTTTGGGGTTTGTTTTTTATTCTTGTTTGTGTTTTTTTTTCTAGTTTCCAACTGCTCTTTCTTTTTGTATTTCTTTCATTGTCTTTGTGGTTTGTTTTTGCCACCATTGTTTGTACTGAAAAACTTGTGCGTACCAGTTTTTGAATTTTGAATATAGTAATTGCTCAGGTGCATAGAGCCCTGCAAGCAGTTGGCCTGTGGCTTGTTCAGCTTATCCAAATGGTCGAAGGCTATTATCATTTATAAAGAGGGTAAAATATTGCAGAAGAGAAGCCAGAGGTGGGCAAGGGTGTGGTGTTTGCTTTGCAAGATAGAAGACTTGTACAGACATCACTGCAAGAGGATGACTTGCAAGCCAAGCAAGTGATTTTAACACTGAAGCTTAATAAGGTTACGTGTAAAGTGATAGATAAGGAAGACACATGGGTGAAATGTGCTAGTATTTTTTGAAGTTTACTTGGATTATGCCTTCCCTTTTTGGCATGTCCCCTTCTTGAAATAGGATTAAATATGAAATAGTAATCATTCAATTTAAATATAAAACACTTAATTTGCAGTTTATTTGGATTATGCCCTCTTTTTGTCATGTCCCCTTCTTGACATAGGATTAAATAATAAACAATAACAATTCAATTTAAATATAAAAGAAACAAATTTAAAAAATTACTAAAATTTAGTTAAGTTAAGGAAATGGTCAAAGGGCATGAAGAGAGAAGTTGTGTCTCCCTCAAACATGAGGCATAAAAAGGAGAAAAGAGAACATTCATTTGAGGAAAAAAGAAATGAAGAGAAGAGGAGGAAGCATAAGAATTGAGGAAAGATAAGGAAAGAAGGAAGAAAAGGGAAGAAAATAAGGAAGTTGACATTTTTTAAATGACAGATTGTAACTCTTTCAAATGGTGGTGAAAGGGTATTGACTGTTAGAAAGGGCAGACATGATGAAGAAGTGTAATCCTTCCTTACAAAAGATAGAAAGGTGAAGAAGGATCAAATGGAATGGAGGAAAGGGGGTAGAGGAGATCTAGAGCAGATTTAGAGCAGAAGTATACAAAGGGGTTCAAAATAGGAATTGCGACAGAAAAAAAATAAGACATGTAGATCTAGAATTAGAGGATATGCAGATCTTAAATAAGATGTGTCCAAACTTGAAAAGCAATATAGACAGATTTGAGAAGTGCAGGATGGGCGAAGCTTAAATAAGAAGTGATAGGGGTAGCAGTTGTTGTGAAACAAATGAATCTTTTCATAACCAAAGCATGTGACCCTTTTATAAGAGCATTAACAAATGAAAGTATGTGGATCCCTACACTCAGAGGAGATATAAGACCGAACTTCATTTGAGAAGGTCATCTAAGGGAGATCAAGTTTGGAAATACAATATTATTCTCAAAGGATGCCATAGAAAGTGGTGACTAAATTCCTATGAAAGCTGGTGACCTTTTCACCAATAATATATAAAGGAGAACTCCTTCCAAGAATTAAAGGATCGCCTATCAATCATCACTCATAAATCCATCAAGACAAATCCTTCATTTGTCCAGCAACTTTGAAATCTTGAGAGATTTACAATTTCAAAAACCCTTTATTTTAACACCTTTGATTTTTATTATAAAATTGCGAAAAAAAGATATAAAATTTTTCTAAGATTCTTCACAATTTTCAACAAAAAATTGTTAAACTTCTGGAATTTAATTCCAAATATAAAAACTACGAATTAAAATTTACAATGGAGGATTGAAAGGTCCATTTAAGGAAATACAATAATGATGTTTCTAAAGAAACAATCGCGAACTAAAACCAGAAATAGAAACAACCTAAAGTACATTAAGTGACCATTAAATAAGAAATATAACAATATTACTCTAATACTTTCAGGACTGTTCTCTATTTGATTCTGTATACATTTAAGAGATATAACATTAGCATGTGAGTGCTTAAGTGTAGATATACATACAGACTTATGTATACATTTCTGCATACCTGTTATCTAATATACATTTTATTGCTGACTCATGAATGTTGTAATATAGAATTTTTGTGAAATATTGTGTATGTTTTCCATCTGCTGCAGCTAGTCGTGTCGTGGGGGAGTTGAGAGGATTACAAGTGGGAAAAGGTGAGTTTATCTTCTGAGCATGCCATCTCATGCTATGTGGCTAGGAAGTCCCATAGGGTCAAAGGGGGACAAGGGGATTGCTTTTGGGCATAGGAAGTAGGGACTTTCAGGAGCTCTGTTGTGAATGTTCCTCATAATCCCTATCATGGTAAATGGGTGTCCAATCATTTGAAGCAAGATAAGGGTGGAAACTGAAAACTGAATTGGTTATCTTAATTTTAATAAAGACCCAATATACATCAGTAATCACCAATTCAAACTTAAACTTACACCCAGTCAAACTGATAATCAATTTAACCTCTTAAACATCCGATCAGCACGATAGGTAAAGTAAACTTGAAGTAACATGCAAACACATGAAAATCGTCCACACAAATTTGACACCAGATATATCTTGTGCAAACCCATTTGGGTGAAAACCACGGTGTGAGAATCACTCATAAATTATGTACTATTTTGGAATACACTCTGCTAGGAACTTGCTCGATTAAGGGTTACAGAAGCACACTATTAAATGCTACCCTATTAAGGGATTTACCTCAAGACCTATTAAAGTCTTTCCCCTGCTAGGTGTAGCCTGGTTAGAGGATTTTGAACATTTTTTAGAATGCCACCTAGTCAGAGGATTTTAAAATAGAACTTGTTAGAATCCAACCGATTAAGGGATTTTTCTGCTACAATTATTAGAGAGTAACATATACAAAATGATTAGTAGTTTGCACTACCTTTGCTAGATTAGATCCAATTATGCACTGTAACTCAACAATATACCATACTCTTCACTCTAACTTGATCGCAATCGATTTTGTAATTTACTCTGTGATCGCAACCTTCTCTAACTTCGCATTCCACTTGCAATCAAAAACTAGGTTCTTTATTTTGCCTTTAAGTAGAAATCCATTCCAACACCTCAACAAGACCTAAATCCAAATATCCAAATTAATTATCCTATCACAAATCACATCCAACCATTCATTCTTTATTTTCTCCTAACTGTGTCAGCTCACATTCAATCTATACCTTGGAAATTGTTCCAACTCCATAAGTTGTTTTAACCATATAAAAATTCTTGAAGAATCTTCCTCAAACCTATTACCTCAATTAATGTGTAATCAATTATTTCCACAAATCACGCATATACCTTTTAACTCTTCAAAAATCATCATCAATCCCAATAACAACTCAAATTTCATGACCACCCCTCAAATCTTTACAAACTTTTCTTCATTACCAATTTGGTCTTTACCTGTTTGCCTAGTTCACTTGTTTCTATCAATACTACTTCTTGATCACTAAAATACTTTCACCTGTAAACATACCTAAAGTAACATTCAAATCATTTAACTATCTGCTACTGATAGTGTTAGCTATTACCCGGTTTGACTTCATCACTCATAACTTACTCAATTCTTCAGATAAATAGGTGTTATCATCTACACAACATCAAGACACACTGATTGAACCTTCTATAGGATAGCAACACTTAATTCACACTACAACTCATCCTGTGCTCCAATGAGTCTGTCGTAACCTATCATCAAATCTTGTTTCAATCTTCATCAACTCATAGTTTGCTTGACTGATATAAATACTTTTCATATGTTGTACTTGAAGTCCAACTCATAGTTTGATTAACTGATATAAATATTTTTCTTCATCTGTTGTACTTGAAGTCCTATAAAGAATTTGATCTCACCAATCATAAACATCTCAAATTATTTTTCTCATTTCATCTGCAAATGACATGCTTATTGCCTTTTTCCACCAAAGATTATATCATCAACAGATATTTCAGCTATCAGTGTCCTATCTTCATGTTCTACCTTAAGATACACATTACTATTGTCACTAGTTCTTGTCAATCCTATTTGTATCAGATGGGCATGAGGTCTCTCATAGCATGCTATCGGTGCTTGTTTCAATCCATACAATGCTTTATGCAATTTGCAAACCATATTTTTACCTTTTTTAGCAACAAATCCTTCAGGTTGTTCAATGTATACCTCTTCTTCTAGTATTCCATTCAAAAAAACAGATTCATTTGACAAACTTAGGATCCTTTGTATGTTACATATGCTAGAAGTATTCTAATACCTTCCAATCTTGCAACAAGAGCAAAAGTCTCACCATGGTCAAGACCTTCCTCTTGAGCATATCCTTTGCAAGCTAATCTAGCTTTGTTTCTAATTACCTCTCATTTCTCATTTAACTTATTCCTGAAAATCCACTCAATACCTATAACAATTTTGTCAATAGGTTTGGGTACTAAAGACCATGTTTTGTTCTTCTCTATCTAATTAATTTCCTTTCACTGCTTTCATCAAATCATCATCTTTTAGTACATCCTTGACTATCTTACGTTCTACTTCAAATAACAAACAAGTTGTTTCTTTTGCTTGACTCCTTGTCAAAATTCTAGCATTCTTATCACCAATAATTTCAAATTCATGGTGATCAAGTCTTGCATACCTTGGGGCTACTAGTTCAACATTCTGATTTTCTTCATCTTTATTGTCATTCACTAGTTGAGCATTACTTGCTCCTGCATTTATCTGTGCTATTGTTTCAGGTTCCATCGGTTCATAATAGATGAGCTTCTTGTGATCTTCAAACTTATTCTCGCTATCTTCTTCATTCTTCTCTGAAAACTTGTCGACCTTTATATTTGCACTCTCTTTTATCTTGTTAGGTCTTTTGTTCAAACATTTGTAAGCTTTGCTTCTAGTGGAGTAACCAAGAAATATTCCTTCATCTCCTTTAGTGTCAAACTTTCCATTAACTTCATCCTTCTTAATGTAACACTTGCTTCCAAATATCTTGAAATAACTGACATTAGGTGTATGACCATACCATAATTCATATGGTGTCTTGTTTATACCTTTTTTGAGTTGTACCCTATTCAAAGTGTAGACTGTAATGCTCACTGCTTCTCTCCAAAATATGTGTGCCACTCCTTTTTGCTTCAACAATACTCTTGCACATTTCACTATGGATCTATTCTTCCTCTCTGTAATTCAATTTTGTTGAGGTGTTCTAGGTGTTGTCAATTGCCTCTTGATTCTATGTTCATCACAATATATATTGAATTCATGTGAAGTGAATTCACCTCTTCTATCAGATCTAAGACATTTGAGAGTTTTGCTTGTCTCCTTTTCAAATCTAGCTTTGTACATTTTGAACATATGGAAAGCACCAAATTTAACTTAAAAAAACATAACTAACATCATCCTTGAATAGTCATCAACAAACAGTATATATAGTATTTATCACCATACTAGCTCTCAAGGCCAATTGGTCCATACAAATTGGTATGTACTAAATCAAGAATGTCCTCTGAAGAATAGACCTTATTGGCAAAGCTTAAACTTGTCATCTTTCCTAATTGACAATCTCTGCACAAAGCATTCTCTAATTTGACTAAAGTAGGTATGCATATTAAGTTATTACACGTCTTCTTACTAACCTTTATCAGATTGTCAAAGTTACATGACAAAACCTTTTATGTCAAAGCCAACATTCTTCTAATTTAGCATTCAAACAATGTCCATTAGAAGTATTCAATTGGAAAAGACTGCCTCTCGTCTGTCCACCAATAGCAATCAATTCACCAAACTTTACTAAAATCTTGCATATGTCGTTCCTAAACTCAAATTTTAAACCTCTATTATTCAATTGTGATATACTCAATAGGTTATACATCAAACCATCAACCCAATAAACATCATCACAAGTAATGTTTTCATTAAGTGCAATTGATCCTTTACCTCTTATGACACACAATGATCCATTACCAAATCTGACTACGCCTCCATCACATTCTTCCATTGAAATGAACTTGTTCTTGTCACCAATCATATGGTGTATACATCCACTTTCAATAATCCAATCATCGTTATTGTTCACACTTGAAATTAATGCTTTCTCTTCATTGATTCTTTCTTCACTAGTAGATAGTTCTTCCTTCATTGCAACAAACACTATTTCTTCATCATCATTATTTCCATCAGGATCATCATCACTTTCATCATCTTCAACTATGTAGCATGCTTTGTTGCTTTTGTCCTTGTAGTTCTTGAATTTCTTGTATATGTCCTTACTATCATCATCATTATCCTTCTTGTCTCTGTAACGGCATCTACGAGCAAGGTGACCTATTTGTCCACAAGTCCAACAAGCAAGGGGACTCTTGCCCTTGTACTTTCTTTTACCCTTAGGAAACCTCTTAGCTATTAATGCTTCAAGTTCTTCTCATATTTTTTCTTCAGCCAATAGACATTCATAATCATTATAATTATGAGCAATTGCTTTAACTTTTCAACATGAAACAAGGATTGGGGAAGCTTGACTAATAGACCTTAACTCTTGAATAGCAGATGCTCTAATAGCATGTTGTGGTGTGGAATTTCTAAAGATTTTACGTACTCCATCATCATCTTCAAGATTGCCTCCAGCTACTTTGATTGCAACAATGACTTCCTTTAGCCTTGAACAATACTGACCAATGTTTTCACCTTCCTACATCTTATCTCCTTATATTTGCCTCTGAGATTGTCAACTTTAGCCTTTTGCACATGAACATCACCTCCATGTACTTCCATCATTTTATCCCACATGTCCTTTGCACTATCCATGTCCTTAACATCAACATATTCTCCATCAGATGGGCACTTACAATCTCTATCATTATTGAATTATGGATGAACCTTTCTCTTCTATTATCTGCACTAGAGTTCCAATAGGTGGTGTGTACTTTGTAGTAAGGCAGCCCACTGCTGTCAGCAAGACCTAACAAATGTAACTTCATTCTGCTTACCCGTGTGTTAAAGTTGTCTTTTTGTGAACTTGGGTGCCTCATTCCTATAGATCTTTGTGTCTTTTCCCTTGGCTGTTAAGTTTCCTGAATCAGGAAACCAAAAATCTGATACCAATTGTTAATATAGGAATGATTACTGGGGGGGGTGAATCAGTAATCACCAATTCAAACTTAAACTTACACCCAATCAAACTAATAATCAATTTAACCTCTTAAACATCCAATCACCATAATAGGTAAAGTAAACATTAAGTAACATGCAAACACATAAAAATCATCTACACAAATTTGACACCAGATATATCTCGTAGAAACTCAATTTGGAAAAAAACCACAATGTGAGAATGATGCTCATAAATTGTTTACTCTTCTAGAATACGCTCTGTTAGGAGCTTTCCTAGTTAAGGGTTACAAAAGAACTATTGAATTCTATCTTATTAAGGAATTTAACTCAAGACCTGTCAAATTTTTTACTCTATTGGAGTAACCTAGTTAGAGGATTTACAATCGGGCCTGTTAGAATCCACCCGATTAAGGGATTTTTCTGCTACAATTGTTAGAGAGTAACAGAGAAAGAATGATTTGTAATTTGCATTACCTCTACTAGATCAGATCCAATTATGCATTGTAACTCAACAACATACCATACTCTTCACTCTAACTTGACCACACTCAATTTTTTAACTTCCTCTGTGATCGCAACCTTCTCCAACTTCACATTCCACTTACAATCAGCATAGGTTCTTCTCTGTTTTGCCTTTGAGTAGAAATCCATTATGCCGCCTTAACAAAACCTAAGTCCAATGATCCAAATTAATTTTGTTATCACAAATCACATTCAACCATTCATTCTTTATTTTCTCCTAACTGCATCATATCGCATTCGATCTGTACCTTGGAAAATAGAAACTTCTTGAAGAATCTTCCTCAAACATATTACCTCGATTAATGTGTAATCAATAATTTCCACGAATCACACATATACCTTAAATAACTCTTCGAAAATCATCATCAATCCCAATAATAATTCAGATTTCACAACAGCTCCTCAAATCTCTACAAATTGTTCTTCATTATTGGTTTGGTCTTTGCTTGTTCACTCTGTTGACATGTTCGTCCAGTTCACCTTTTTGTCAAATTCTCTAGTTTTCGTCAAGATCACTTCTTGTTCACTAAAATACCTTCACCTATAAACATTATAAGGTGCTATATAACCATATCATCTTGACATCATCATCAACCATATCCCATGATCAATCCAACTAATTCATCACCAATCTGAAATTAAATTCAAATCATTTAACTGTTTGCCACTGACAGCATTAGCTATTACAGGGTTCAATTCCATCACTCATAACTTACTCGATTCTTCACATAACTTCAAGACTCATAGATTAACCTCTCTGTAGGATACCAACACTTAATTCACCCTGCAACTCATCCTGTGCTCCAATGAATACGTGGTAACATGCTAAAACACTTAACTAGCTGACATCAATGACAACCAAATAACTGATTTACCTATCATCAAATCTTGTTTCAATCTTCATTAACTCATCATCAATCACAGCCAACAATCTCCTCATGACATGTCTTCTACAGTTATGCCAACAAACACATCATCACTCCATTACCAAATCACTTATGCCAACAGAATTTAATAAGGCTAATTGAAATTGGATAAGAAAAAATATGTATTTAATCTACATTGAGGCTATAAATAATTGAAGTTCCAAAAATAGATCATACTCAATTCTGTTTTACAAGAAATATGCTAAAGCTCAAGCTTTCAGAGTTCAAAAGCTTTTGCCCAATTTTATCTCAACTTGTCAAACAGGTCTTGCCGAAGGCAGGTATATGTTGGACAATTTGATTATTAGCTACAATAGGATGCATTGGGCCGAGCATTCTAATCAGGAAGTTGCAATTGTTCTTCTCAACTTTGAAAAAATGATAAAATTCAGTAGTCCTTCATTATTATAATGTTGAGAGCATTGGGATTTGGGGAATAACTTTACAGAATGTTAAATTTTCTTCTTAGAAATATTCTGCCCAAATTAGTGTGGATGGAGAACTTACTGAATGGAATTGTAAGGGCACTAGAAAAAGGAATGTGATTTCTTGGGATCAATATGTTTAATGACTTTTGATGGGTAATGTGTTACATCCCAAAATTTTGACCTAATTTTAAGCTTGTTCATAACCATTGGATTTAACAGATTATTCTTTCATGATCATGTGAAATAGGTAGTTATTTATATACATTGTATTAACTATTAATGAAGATGGCCGTTAACCATTCACTATTATTAGATGATTAGCAGTTGCTTGATTTAAAATAATGATTATTATGTTTATATGAAATTTTTATAGAATTATTAATTAAGGGAAAAGTGTTTTCATGGGTGATTGCAGGAGACGATGAAGGGGGGGGAAGCATTGCTAAACAAGATCATCAAAATGGGATATTCGCTTAATTCAGTGATCAAGATTGGCAGGTATGACCTTAAACTTCTTTGGAAAGAACGCAACGATTTAATCACAGGATACATTTATGGGACCCGCATGAGCTATTAAGAAAATAATCTAAACATAAAAATAATCTAATTAAAATATAAAACATACCTTAAAGGTTTTTAGTTTATCTTTCATCATCATCATCATATTATTATTATTATTATTATTATTATTTATATACGAACATATAAATGTAAAAATGAAATGACAACATTATATTAAAATAACTTAATAAAATGATGTCACCCCATTGATATACTTACATGAACGTATATAAATATATATATATTATAATAATATTTGAAATTATAATCTTTCCAACTCTTTCTTCCAACCTTTTTACTTTCCTTTCTTATACAATCGATTTAAATATTTGGCAATTTGAATTGTCATATAATCTTTGAACCGGTGGAAGCCAAGAAGGCACGGCTCTTCTTTTCACTGAAGCCGTGTATGAAGTCCGACACCTTTTATATATCTGCTCGTTTGCCTTGCCCTAGGACACAATCAACAATAGCATTCCGCACACCCGACTACCTTTCTTTATTTCTACATTTCCTTATTCACTCTGTCACCTTCAGCACTGATATCACACAATCCCGTGAGCTGAAGTCCCTCCTTCTTCCAGTCTAACATCCATTCAAGCAGCAACTCTGTCATATGAACTTGGCCTTTGAGAAATAAGTATATTGCATTGATACGTCTGCAACATCTAAAGGAGAGCAGATTGTCAATTCGGATTGCAGGGATTCAACCTATTCAGTATATACATCAGGTCATGTAATGTCATTTCAGTATTATTTTATTGTTTTCCATAACAGCCAAATAGGCTCCTAAAACTTTTTCTTTCTAGATTTATTTCAAGATACAATATGAGTTTTGCTACATACATGTCCTTTGTTATCAGTCCTCTTCCTTAAACTTTCATAGTACTTAGATACAACCCTTATGTAAGCATATATCCAGAAACAATAAAATCTGGAATAAAATATACTATCCAATGATAATTTCCAAATAGTCTCAAGAATATAATATTTACGGTCACAAGATGTGATAAGCATAATAAGAAGCATAGAGCAGATTGCTTAGAAAATTTCGGACACCTGGGACTCACCGACTGTATAGCCAAGTATGGTGAAAAGGTGGAATAAATCTGCAAGAAAGCAAATGAGAAATCAAACATGAAAATTCAAAAGAAATATACTTAATAGCTCATGCGCATCCCTATAATGAAACATGTTGTCAAGTTGAGCGGTGGTGATAGGGTCGTTGAGCCTATCGGAAATCCTTGGCCAAGGTAGTTTATAGGCAAGTTTGCCATCTAATGATCACTTAATGTCAGTAGCACCAGTTATGTAAGCATGTTCGTTTCATAACTGAGTGGACAATCAAAACACCAGTATGCTCAGGTGGCTGGACTAAAGAACATCCAAGTATGATCCCGAAATAGGGAGGGCCTTTCTAATTTAATAGAATGTGGGGATAAGTATGGTCCGAGGTTGGGAGGTTAAGCCTATGTCAATGCTTCTCATCTCACCAAAGCCGAGGCTTGCACAACCAGCTAAAGATCCTCTAATGTTACTTGTATGTTCCATTCCATCTTATCTTGCTAAGCATTTACTTTGCTTGTATGTTTCGTTAATCAGTCGATCATGAAATAGTTATGCCAGTTAGTCGTTAATCTAGTTATTTCAGCTGGTCATGAATACAGTTGTGAATAGTTAATCGTTAAACTAGTTATTACAGTTGATTATGAATATAGTTATGCTAGTTATTTCAACTGATCATGAATACAGTTTGAATAGTTAATCGTTAATCTAGTTATTTCGGTTGATCATGCATACAGTTATGAATAGTTAATCTAGTTATTTCAATTGATCATGAATACAATTATTTTCTGTTAATTGTTAAAAGCAGTTAATGTCATGTGAAAAGGATTCAGTTATATATTAATGAATGTTGGGAGTTTTTAGTTTAAACCGTCTTTGTTTTAGATATGAAAATCCATTTGTTACATAATGGGTTTTCAAAATTGCATGGGATCTATGTGCAAGAAAAAACATATATCTGGCAGCAAAATGGGTCATCAAAGCAAGGCAAGGAAATGGGCCCTGGAAAAAGAAATCAGCAGATTGGCTTAGCAAGCTTAATGTTTGGGAAAATTGGGGGTACTCTTCATTTTCAATTGGCCAATGTCTTTTAATAACTTTGAATCATTTTTAATTTGCTGATATCTGGGGAATCCTGTCACAACATATTGGTCTATAGAAATTGAGGGAAAATTAGTAAATTCCTATTGGCTATTTCCCTTTGAAACCAGAGAGAATGACTCTCTTCAATTACACAACTGAAAGATATTTCTAATTGAAAATGAAGAATTGTTTCACTTACTATCAATCAATTTGTCATGAACCAAAGTTCCCCATATTTACTTTTTTTAAGTTGAAGAAGGATTCTTTTCATTAACACGCCTCAAAAATACTTTCCAAATGAAACTGAAAATTTACTTCAGTTTCTATCAACCAATTTCTCCTAATATGAAGTTACCCACACTTTTAAGAGAAAAAGAAAAAAAAACTACCTAGACTTATTTGACTTTTTTTTTACATGGAAAAAGAGAATGTAGAACTTCCTTTATATAAATCTTTCAATTTACTTCAGGTTTAAAATCAGAAAGAGCAATAATTTCCAAGCAAACATGAAAAACAATGCAGAAGTTATTTCAGATAAATTTCCAATTTAGTGAAGAAGGAAGCACATACAACCATAAAACAAAACACAAAAATGTGAGAGTTCAATTTCACAAAATAATGGATCCAATCTACACAAAGATGTGTTAGCCACTAATATCATCCATACCTGAGATCAATATCATTGTCATTGGAAAGCCAGCAGCCTGCAACAATATCATTCGCCATCTTATCCACTGCTCCCTTCTTGCCTTCACCATTCTCCAATGCCACCTTCTTCCCTCCCTGCAACTCCCCACCGCCATCCTCTTCTTCCTCATCACTAAGGCCCAAAGTCTCCATTTTTGCCGCCAGCATACTCTCCTCAAACTGTGTATATGCATCAAAGATAATACTAAAATCCCTCACAGTTATCACTGCCATCATCCCCTCCTCATAAATATCCCTTGCCTTCTCAAAAAGCCCACGCCGGATGTAATAATCTGCAAGGCTCGTCCACAACCTGCCAACCTCATCACTAAACTTCCTAATTCCCCCTCTGATAATAGCATCGACCTTCAACCCCTTCACCTCATTAGCATGTTTGGTCAACAAATCGCACAACTCGAGCCACAATTGATGCTTTGTCTTCCCTTTTATTGACCAGAATCCAGAATCATTCAACACCCCAGCAAGCCGCTCCGCAGCCTCTTGCCACAACTCACTATTAAGCAAGAATTCAATAAAATCTTCAATATGAGTGGGATCAAATAACAAATACCTTCTGTAAACCCTAAGCGATGTTTCGACTGGCACCCCTTTCTGACTCACGAATTGCAAGTAAGGATCCCAAATCCTATCATGTTGCGTCACAGGCAACGCACACAAAGCCCGATCAAATGTCCTCCTCGCCCGCGTCAAAAACTTCTGTTCCGTCAAAATCTGCAGATACATGATCCAAATCCTCGGCATCTTGTGCATTGTAACTAAGGCTCTCTCAAACGTATTGTTGAGATTTTCATATTTGCTGTGTGTTATGGGTAGGCCTCGAACCAGAGCCATTTTCTCGCTGAGATAAGCATACCATAACTTGTAGCTTCCCGGCAGCGCTTTGACGGCGCGCTCGTAGATTATGGCTCTCCTCTCGAATGGAGCGTCGCGCCGTGCAATCAGATAGCGCCACCATAGCTTCAGGGTGAAAGGGTTTCGCAATAGTTCTTCTTCGTACACCAGATCATCTTCGCTGGGCAAAAGGTCATCCATTTCTAACGACCAGAGAATTCTCCACCCTGAGGAAAACTTTAAAGCGAAATCCGAATTTCTGAGCCGTTTGGAAATTTCGGCAGGAAAAGAAAATGAAGCATTGCAAAGCAAATATCTTAGTATGGATTGATGAACTCGCTATAAGAGGTTTCACAGAGTACCAATTTCTTAACCCTTCGAAAGATTTTGAGCTGAAGATAGAGGCTTAAGCATTTTACAGGCAAATAATTTTAAATATGAATCGGTGAATTTTACCATAGATTTTGAGCGACTACTTTGAACTACAAAATCTGAACAGTGGGAAAGATTTACGTGAAAATTATCTGATAAAGCATAAATTTCTTGCCGTTTGTGCATCTAAAGATTAAAAATAGTTTGAATTAGAAGACTCACTTTGGTCAGGGTAGGTTTTATCACAAAATTTTGGAGCATATTTTATTATAAAAAGGAAGCGAAGGAAGCGTCTTCATGTACTCTCGAAAAGTTGGTATAGTGGTGGAGAACGTGTACTCTTGAAAGAGAGGTCACAAGTTCAAATCTCACTGGGGGTAGGATATGTACGCCTCGTTTGTAGCGGCAAACGCCTCTCAAAAAAGAGTATGAGGTAGTCGCATATCACTGTCACCATACGTAAACCCAAAAACTATGGCATAGTGTCATGGACTATAAAACCCCCTTTCCCTTTCCTTTCTTATATAAGCATAGGAATGGAAAATAAGAATGGATATTCCAATAAAAGCTATTTTTTGGAGTGGGTACAAGCTCATTTTATAGGCAAAATGAAAATATGCATTCATATGCTCTATTCCAATCGACGAACCAAATGAAAAATAGAAAACGTATTTCAAATTTTCTATTCCTATTCCAGCAACCAAACAGGCCCTAAACGAATTTATTTTTTTCATTTTTAAAGAGATTCTTATATGTTATTTAGTTATTTATTGAAAAAATATTTTTAATTTGTAAAATTTGTCGAGAATTTCCTAATAGTTAAAAAGTGGTTATTTCAAAATGTTGACTTAAAAATGTATCAAAAATTATACATTAAAAAATGTTGTCACGTAAGGATAAATTTTGCACTTGTCATATTTAAATGAGTCAATTATGCTCAAAAAAAGCTTTAAAAATGCTTGAGTATTAGTACATTGAAACTTGTTAAGAAATCTTTTTATAAGTAGGAGATAATTTCCACAGCAAGTCAAATTGCGATATTGCTATCAGGATTTAACTGTGTGATTTTGAGTCAGACTCATTGACCTATGTTTCACGAGTAGTGATTCAACATGAATCCATCTCTCATGAGAATAAATGGAACACTTAGCAGTCATTGGATCTAGGTGATGCTCACAGGGGTGAAGCACCAGGACTTCCCGGGAGGTCACCCATCCCAGTACTACTCCAGCCTGAGCGCTCTTAACTACAGAGTTTCCTCCATGATTAAACCTAGAGCTTGCAACCCCATTTGTAAAACCTTCACCAAGTGTTGTTTTCATTGGAAAGCCCCTTAAGCTCATCAATTGATAAGTAGGAGAGAATTTTCACAGCAAGTCAAATTGTGATATTGCTATCAAGATTTAACTATGTGATTTTGAGTCAAACTCATTGACCCGTGTTTCATGAGTAGTGATTCAACATGAATCCATCTCTCATGAGAATAAATAGAACACTTAGCACTCATTGGATCTAGGTGGTGCTCACAGGGGTGAAGCACTAGGACTTCCCGGGAGGTCACTCATCCCAGTACTACTCCAACTTGAGCATGCTTAACTACAAAGTTTCCTCCATGGTTAAACCCAAAGCTTGCAACCCCATTTGCAAAACCTTCACCAAGTGTTGTGCCTTGTGAACCATTCATTAGAAAACCCCTTAAGCTCATCAATTGATAAGTAGGAGATCATTTCCATAGCAAGTCACATTGTGATATTGCTATTAGGATTTAACTATGGATTAAGTGCACTCGGACTAGAGTAGTACTAGGATGGGTGACCTCTCGGGAAGTCCCGATGCTTCACCCCTGTGAGCATCACCTAGATCCAATGAGTGCTAAGTGTTTCATTTGTTTTCATGAGAGATGGATTCATGTTGAATCACTACTCATGAGACATGGGTCAATGAGTTTGACTCAAAATCACACAGTTAAATCCTGATAGCAATATCACAATTTGACTTGATGTGGAAATTATCTCCTACTTACCAATTGATGAGTTTAAGGGGCTTTCTAATGAATGGTTCATAAGGCACAACACTTGGTGAAGGTTTTGCAAATGGGTTTGCAAGCTTTGGGTTTAACCATGGAGGAAACTCTATAGTTAAGCGTGCTCAGGCTGGAGTAGTGTTGGGATGGGTAACCTCTCGGGAAGTCTCGGTGCTTCACCCTTGTGAGCATCACCTAGATCCAATGACTGCTAAGTGTTCCATTTATTCTCATGAGAGATGGATTCATGTTGAATCACTACTCATGAAACATGGGTCAATGAGTTTGACTCATAATCACACAATTAAATCCTGATAGCAATATCACAAGAAATCTTTTGTTAATAGGTTTTACTCCTTGTAAGGGAGGAAATGTGGCTCGAGGATACAAGACCTAAGTTCATCACATTACCTACGCACATATGCGAGTATATGATATAGAAGGAGAGAAGATAAGGAAAACATTCCTTTCAATCCCAATTCTAGAGAACTGGGTCTAGAGAAAGTAGTGCTAACCGAATGAACAAGGAACAATAATGAAAACTAGATATAGGAAGAATAGAGGAAAGATATATAATTCCTTAAAAACTCTTTATGTATGTTTGTGTAATGAAAGATAGATATATGTAGATATGTTGAAAAGACAATGGAGGAAGAGGAATGCACCTTTGAAATCTATTTTGTGTTTGTTGTCCTAATCAAAATGAGTGGAAATCATTGTATTTGGGCCTGAAACTATGCAACAAACGAAAACCATAAGTCTTCCGACGAACTGGATCTTCAGCGACGAAATGGAATTTCAAGGGTGTAGTGCGCCCCTAATGATGGTGTGTGACAATGATTATGATTTCCTAGTTTCCAAGAAAGTCAAAAAGGGTACTTTGATCTACAACACGTTTGTCAATTCGATATCCACAACTTGCAATAAAAAATGATTTGTCTTGTTGATGGGGGGATTTTTCGTGGTCAAACCCTAGTTTAGGAATTAACCTTGAATTGAAATAATTGGAATAATTGGAATAGCATGTAAAGTAAATGTACGAATTCACCTTACAAAAATTGGATCTCTTGAATCAAATGCAATGTACTTACTTCACCAACATATTTAGACCAAGAAGATGAAGATGAATGGATATAGAAGATGTGATAAAGGACGTTGGATGGATTAAAGAAGATCTTGAAGACAAACTCCTTCAATTGCTTAAATGCTTGAATCATTGATCTTCAATGGAGGAATGCTTGAAGACTTGAAACTTAAACACTTTAATGCTTGAGAGCTAGAGCTCGAGAATGCAATTTCTTGTTATGATTGTGGACACTTAGAAATGAAAAATAAAACAAATGGAAGGGTTTATATAGAGCTTAGATTTAACTAACTCTCGCAGGATGACTAACCTAGAAGTTAACACCTAAACAACTTAGAACACGAGACCCAAAGAGGGAAGCCAAAATATGGCTTCATCAGGGGCACATTGCGTCTTTGATGATCTGATGCACAAACCCCCGGGTTGTCTCAAGGCTCCAAAATAGGTCTCAAGATTTAGAAATCATGTCCAAATTCTGAGGAAATTTTTTTTGATGCAAGGGGTACATTTCAATTGGATAAATGAATGAAAGGAAAAACCTAGGGGAAATAGATCCTACCTTGAGCTTAACACAATGAAAATAAGACCTTTAAAGAGGATTTATTAGGTTTTACCCCAATTCCACCTATGAGAAAGGACGAAAAAGGGAAGAAGAGATGAAAAAGAGGAGATTGATGATCTCACATTAAATAGGTGCTAAACCTTCATTAAATTAGAATGCTTCCAATTTAAGATGGTGCACTCCTTTATAATTAGTAATTGGGATTTAGATGCACAAGTTGTAAACGACTAGTAAATTTCACTTAGTTATTGGTGCTCTTCCCTTATATAATTTTTCTTATCTTAGTTGAAATAGCATTACTATTATTTGTTTATTTATAAATTTGTAATTTTTCATCAAGTCTTCTTCACTTACATCTTATTAGAGAAAGTATTTAATAGGTGAGCTTTAAATGACACTTTAAAAAGTTAGCATTAGTTATAATGAAAAAGGTATTAATGATTATTACTATTAATTAATTAAAATATGTTCACTAGATTTAAAAATATAAATGCAGTGTTGTAAATTTGCACCCTTTGGTAATTTACCATTACGCAATGTTCTCGCCTTAGTTGAAACATAAAATTACATGTCATGCTTTGCATCCCTCATATTCCTCGTCAACTAGCTACTTAGATTCTTGGTTGTATGACCTGAACAACCTAAGACTCATGCATGTTGAAGAGACATCCATGTAATGCATACTCATCCTATGAATCCATAGATGTTTAATGAGTTGCTAAAGTATTAAAACTACCACCTTTGCAGTGTAATGCCTCGCACCACCACTCACCAATACCAAGGTTCACCCCTTTGCCATCATAATCCAAATATTTAGCTTTATTTGTGCTTCTTCACTCATTTTAGCTCTCTTGCTTCACAACTCAATCTTTTGCAACTTCTTTGCCATTTTTTCATTGTATTGGGACAACTTGCAACATCTTGGTTTCATTGTCTTCATTACTCAACCTCCATTCCATCAAGTTGTAGCTTTGTGGTTTTGAAGGGAATCTCTCCATCTCATATGTTTTCCCATTTGTATAGTATGTTATAGTTTTTTATCTCAATCTAAGTTCAATATTTTTGGTTTTTTTTTTAATCTATTATTTGTACAATTATCTATCACCATTTACCTTGTCTATTCAATTATTGCAAAGTTTGAAACACCAAAACAAGGATCTGACTAAGGAAGGTCTCTCAATAGTTATCTAATATTTTTCTCTTTTTTTTTGCATGTGGGCTTGTGGAAAAAGGAGGCTTTGTGATCCTCTCTAGTTGTGAGCATTCTTGTCACCATTCATTTATTTGTTTTATCTTTTCTTACATAGCATCTAGTTGCTCTTCATTTCTTTTCCACCAGTAGAATAGTCTTTTCTTGTTATTACAATTTTTTTTGTCATGATCTTTTTAATATGTCAATACTAGAAAAATGCACTCCATGTGGACATCCTACATTGCTCTCATCCTTAACTTGTGTGGAGGTCCAAGGTAGTGAGCTTGTGAATCTAGAGAGGTAGTGCAAGGAGTAATTCATCGCTTGATAATTTAATCGGTCATGAGGTCAGTGTATTTTTCCTTCTCCACAATAAACTCATATGATGTTGTTAATAAGGCTTATTTGTTTAAGACTGTATTTGTGTTATTGACTTGGTGGTCAACACGTCCTTAGAGATTTGTGGCATGACATAGTTTCCTTGTGTGGGTCCTAAATATGACATTTGTATCAGGCATTGACAGTTCAAGCTTTTGGTGCAATGGCAAATGATTCTAACAATTGGTATCAGAGTCTTCGATCACGGGTTCAAATCTCCCTTTAGTAGGTGTTGAAGGCTCAATCAATGTTAAGGGAGAGATTTTTGTTGACTTGGTGGGTAGCACCTCCTTGAAGATTTGTGGCATGGCTTAGTCACCTCCCGTGGGTCCTAAATTTGACATTTGTATCAGCATTGATAGTTTGAGCTTTGGTGTAACAAAGAATTATTCCAACAATTTGATCACTCGTATCTGCATTTAACTTAGACTATAAGCAATAAACTTTTCAAATAACTTATTATAAAAATTTGAGATGCATGAAAGTGCTCAAAGAAGGGTTAATTTTTGGTGGGCATGAAGGAATTGTCAAATGAGGGGAACAACTTCACCATTATTGTTTATAACTAGATTTTATTTTCTAAATTTACACAAGAGTTGTAATAAAACACAATGCAAAGTCTTCTTTTTATGTTTGTTTTTTCAAGTTTTCTCAATCAGTATGGGCCATTATCTTCATATTTAAAGTGTGATTATATGCACTCATACGTGTGTGTGTGTGTGTGTGTGTGTGTGTGTGTGTGTGTGTGTGTGTGTGAAGTAGGGAGAGGGGTGGCAATCATTTCCCATTCAAGAATGCCCTCTCCACATCTTTTTACAATAGAGTTGGTAGAGATTTTACTTCCTATCAGCTAATTATGAACAAGCTATCTCTACTTGAACCCATGTCATACCAATGTATAGCTCCTAAATAGCCAAAATAAGGAGTAGATAGTTGTCCTAAAAGGCCAAACTCAACACCAAGATTTGAAGAAACACTTGACCTTTCTGTTGGAAATACAAATGGGAAATGTATACTTCTGAGAGGCAGGGGGGGGTGAATCAAGAGTATAAACTCTAACCAATAGAACTTTCAACTTTAAAACAATGCATGCATAAACATATTGAAATAACATGTAAAGTAAATGCATCCACATAAACACTTGACACCAGATATGATTACCCAGAAATCCTCCAATGAGAAGGTAAAATTGGGGTGGGGATGACACCCACAATTCTCCACTATTGCAGCAATAAAGTTCACCTGTTAAGGTTACATATTTTGACCATTCTCGTGATCTTCCCTGTGAAAGGCTTACAAAGGATTGTTAGATCCTACCCTGTTAAAGGATTTTAACACCTTGTTAAAAGTGTGTCTGGCTAAAGGACTTTAGAACACTCACTTTGAATGTCACCCTGTTAAAGGATTTCGCAATGATTGTTAAATCAACCTTAATACAAAGGATTTTGTCCTGCTGATATAGTTGTTAGAAAGTATAGTAGAATGCTTGATCTGATACACTTACAATTTGATATTGTTGATTTCAAATCCTAATTCAATTCATCTTGATCCTCTCTAATATGATATGAAATTGTTGTAACCTTGATCCTTTGTTCTGTTAATTGATTCAGCAATTTTGTCCTTCTTCTAGGTCACCTTGAATGTATGTTGATCAATTCACCCCTTTTACTACTATCATCACCTTCTCACATGCATTCTCTAATGCTCTCTCTCATTCATATTGAATTATGGGGCTTTGTCTCCCTTTAAAAAGACTTTGGTGGCTTAGGGTTAGGTATGAATCTATGATTGAGATTCATCCAACTTTCTCATTCAATTCCCTCCATTTTTCTGATTGGTTGCATGTTGATCGCATAGGGAATCCAAATAGATTCAATCTTATCTTCAAAGCTTTGATATCTATCCATATGTCAGCTCAAAAATGGTTCACATAGTTGTTTGTGCCATCACAAACAACTAGGTCAATTATGTGTTACTCGACACTTGTTGTTACTGATGCTTGACACATACTATAATTATGTCTGGCTTGGCACTTGAACTTGCTTGACATCTATTGTTCACTTGGCACTTGAACTGCTCGACTCAATCTATTTGCTTGGCACTTGATTTACTCGACACATGAGTGACTTGACACTCATTGTAACTCGGCATCTATACACATTATACTCGGCACATGTTACTAGCTCGACATGAACTTGGCAAAAGGCTTAAGTGTGTTGACACTCAATTGTTCGTGTGATAGGGGAAGTTACATAATAAATAGGGAAGATAGGGGGAGCAACAAGCAGAAAAGTAGAAGCAAGGCATCATATTAGAACAGATCAGATAAAGAGTATTAGAATTCAGAATGAAGACAAAGAGTTACAGCAGAGGCAAATCTACTTAGAGAGATTTTGAATATAGTAATGACACATTAACTCAAGGGAAGAGGTTCTTGTCCGTGTTCTTGTTCTTCTTCTTCATCATCATCATCATTATCACCTTTAGGTCCTTCACCAAATTTTGCTTTCAGCTTCTTAACCATTTTATCCTTCTTTTTGAGAGTTGAGGTAGTTTTCAACTCCATTTCAACTTTGGATTTCACAACATCATAGTTTCCAAAGATCTTTGCTGACTTATTAATGTCCTCTACTATTAATGCAGTGATGGTTGCTAATGCTTCATATATATTGATTTCATACCCTAAAGGCCTTAGCCATCTTACTCTGGGTACTGTAGCCTGGATAAATGTGTAGTCAATATCTACCAAAAAGCAAATGTCATTGAAGTACTTTTACACCAGGGAAACTGGGATTCTCAGTCTTTGTTTCATGGATTGCTTGAAATCCTCAAAGTAGTTCATCATTATAGACTCAAAAGTGTCTCCCATTTTCTCAATGTATTCATTTATTTGTGTTGCCACAAACCTATTGGTCTTCCATCCTACCTTACCAAAAGAAGGAAACTCGTTCTGAACATAGAAAAATATACATATCAAAATTGAACCAAATTTGCATTGAGCACCTTTGGATCTCCTAATTGCTCCTAAATTCTCCATGATTTGCTGCAACTGTAGCTCGGCCAGATCATAATTATGATATTTCTTCACAATTTTGTATCCTACATCAATTGCAATGCATGGCACATTGTTTAGTCGGCTTGACTAATAGAATTTGTGAGATATGACCCTCACTGCAAATTCAAGAAGTGGATCTTTGGTGGTATTAATGGTCATTCCCCTCTTATTCCACTTTGCCCCTGTATTCTTCTCAATCACCTCTTTAGAATCACTTATTAGGGTTTTGGGTCATTCTAGGGTTGGAAATCTTGTAATCCTATGCACAATCCTTTTTGACAATTTGATAGGCCCTCCTTCTAACCATAGGCATCCATCATGGATTCTACTCAAAATGATTCTTATACATTCAGTCTTAAAGATAGTGGGAAAATCTAGGGCATGAGCTAAGCCCTTCCTTTCAACAATTTGAAATTCTTCCTTTAACACTCCATTCTCACATAACTTGTCATATGCCTAATGAATTTCCATATCTCCTATTACTCCAACCTTGCAGTTATAACATTTCCTTACGTCCTGGACCATTAGGACCTTGGTGGAATGATTAACAATGCCCCTGTTGGGTTGTTCTTATATGCAACCTTAGGAATAGGCCTAAAATCTAGTTGCTTAACCTCATTGCTAACCAACTAAACTTTGAAAGATTCCTTGTCCTTAGGATTTCTTGAGCTAGAGGCCATTTTTGCAAGCTAGGGTTTCAATAGATGTTAAACTATGTAACTGCATAACTCGATACATGAAGAATACCTTTAAATCGATGAAACGATGCTTGATCTTGGTTGGAATTCATGCAAATGCTTCAATCTCTGCTCGTCAGTCACTTCTTTGCTCTACTCACTCTCGCTCTATGTTTGTAATAACAAAAAAATGGGCAAAAATCTACCTTATACCCTTTCAAAATGTAGCACTTAATTCATGGTGCATCTATAGCCATAAACTCGGCTTCTATACAATTTCTACTTTACTCAACATCCATTGATTTTCCATCACTCGGTAGCTATTATAATTACCCTTACTTCGCTTCAATAGGAATTACCTTCACTTAGCAAATACTACAGACTCAGCTTCAACTGGCTTTGGCTAACAACTCAGCACACAATGGAATTTACTTGGCAATTGAAGAGAACTTTTCATACTCGACAGTAAGATGAAAACTTAAAGTTTTGACCTTGGTTTTTCCTTGCATCTTTATTCATGCTAATTTTCCCTTTTCAATACTGACTTTCCTTGGAACTAATGTATGATGAGGCATTTAAATACCAATCCCACATACATCCTTTTGCTTAGTTTGATGAAGTGTGACCACTTAATCCTTCAGGTGAAGTGATCCCTTCATTTGATGTGTTGCATCCATCTTTCTTCTTCCATGTCTTCTTCATCTCTCCTCTAATGTGCTCAATATCTACCTTGCCTTTTCCCTTGTTTGACTATGAGTTAGGTGCCTTTGTCCTTGTTGGGCAAAGCTTGCTGATATGACCAGTCTTTAAACAACTAAAGCATGTAGTTTGACTCAACCATCTGTTGTAGCTACCTCTGAAATGTCTTCTTATGCAATTCTTAGGGATGTGTACATACTCTTAACAATGATGACAACTATGTCTTGTATTGTAATTCCAATTATAGGAATTTTCATGTCTTCTTCCCTTATTTGATGACCATGTGGACTTCGATCTACACTCAAAGGCTTTGTGTCCAAATTTCTGACAATTGTAGCAACATCCTTCAAAATTTGGTGCATGCATGGTCCTTGTTCTACATTCATGTGCCTGATGGCCTTTTTTGTTGCACTTGTCACAATAAATCATGTTCTTTGGCTTAGCATTCTGATAGCATTCTTGTTCCTGCAAACATTAGTTGTATGTCCTTTCTTTCCACAATGATGACAAATAGGTTTAGAGTTCTTACCTTTATTGTTTCTCTATTCAACAGCTTTGGATGATTCTCCTTCTTTAGTGCTTGTGTAGCCCAATCCTAATGTGTCTTTACTGGATCTAGGGGATCTCAGTAGTTGCTCAAAGTATTTGATGGCTTCATTTGGCTTGTTGAAACTTTCAG
>CM053787.1:349086135-349098635 GCA_028749045.1 Cupressus sempervirens | reverse complement strand
AGAGATGGTTATGCCCTATGTCGTGAATCATGTCTCTAGTTAATCACAAATTAAGTGTATCGAGGCTCAAACAATATTCTTTTCCTAATAGAGGTGTCTCACATTATGTAACTCTATATATATTTCCATTATACTATATACTTACAGCAAGGACTTATTATAAGAATTTATTTAACAAATTTCCTATAGTATTTCATTTTGTGAAAGGGCCACATACACATCTCTTTTTTTCATAATAGAAAAAGTTAGTTCAAATGGTCACAAGGTCTTACAAGGACAAGTCAAATATAACAATACATGACTTAAAATTTTGGTAGTCAAATTTAAATAAATTGCAAGAAAACCTTTTAATCATGCAAGAGGTCATCAAAAAAAAGATATTTAGATCATACCATTTTGCTAATGATGCTATGACTATTTTACGTTCAATATACAATCAACTTAATCAATTAAACTTTAACAATATAATGAGAACATACTATGATTGCATTAATCCCCTAATGATCTTATAAGTCTATGATAAAGTGGGGTCTTACAATTACCTATAAGGACCTCATGGAAAAGATCTTGATAACATTACCAAATAGATACAATGATAAGATATTAACTATAGAGGAGGTTTATGATCCAAAGAAGTTTACTAAAGAACAGTTGTTTGAAACTTTGATTGCATTTGAACAAAGAATGTTTGGAAGAGAGAAGATCAAATCTAAGATAATTATCAAGAAAACTAAATTAGAAGAAGAACCCAATGATAATTATCACCACCTGTTTTATTTTAAATTGATAAATCTATAGTTTATTTGCACTATCAAGAATTTAGTCAAAACTTTTAATTTGAAAATATATTTTTTAATTTAAAATTGATGAGTAGAATGGAAATATAATATATATATAATGTAGAACAAGAATCAATTACAAAGAGTAGTGAGAATCTAAAAACTAATATTAGTAATTAGGACATGTCAAAAAAATTCCTTGTGTGCATGGAAATTTCAGTGAGTGAGAAATATGGAATTAAAAGTAAATATGTCATCTTTGTAAAAAAGGGAGTAGACGGCCCATTTTTTTTGGACATTATCCTTTCCTAGTGATTTTGTACCTATTACATCTTACATAGTAAAAAGGGAAAGATGTAGACTCAAGATAGGAAAAATATAAACCATCCAAAAGTGAAGCAAATCAATGGCCTAGGTTTCATCTAACCTCATATCCACCTTTTCTTGGATCAATTTTTCTCTACCCTAGATCACTTTGAAACTGGGGTTGTAGCTAGGGATATCAGTAAAGCATGAATGGAAGGTGTGTGCAATATCCTCCACTTCTAGTTTACTCTTTGGGAACTAATCATTGTTTCTACTCTAGAAGACATAAATACAAAAATGAGTGAGTAATACAAGGTACATGACCTACTTAATAGATTTCTACAAATGATTTTGTATCTCTTAGAATGGGATGCTTGGACAATGTCTATTATAAGATCTATCAAAATTTTATTTATAGTTAGAGCAGTTACATAAAAAATGGGAATTGATTATAACTAAATTATAGGATTAGAATGTTCATATTTCATTTGAAGTTATTGACAATTATTTTTCTCTTTCTCTTCATTCTCTAATATGTCATTTATAATTTGAGGCTTGCATTTGACACATGTGATCTTGGGGTTGTATTTCATATAAAAATAACTCCTTTTTTCATTTGTGTTCTTATCAAGCATTTATTTATATTCACCTTCATACATAACCATGGATTATAGGAATTATTTAAGTCTATTTGTATTCATTTCCACCACATATATAGGTCCCAATGCAATATGATTAATAGACCATTTGTTAGTCTTCTTTCTTAAAGGAAAATATAGAATCTTTTGGAGATATAGGATCTAGGAACTCATTCTCTTATGGAGCCATCAAATCTTAGAGTGAATATATATCTATTGATTTTTCTTGCCATTCAAGGCATGAAAATTGATTTTTTTTTAATATTAAATTGATAATACATCTAAAAGCTTGGTGACAATGACTCTATTCATAATACTTTCTTAAATCAATTTTATTTCAATTCTTTATAACTATCTAAGGTTTTGGCTGATTAATAAATTGACCTTCATTTGGAATAATAGGCTAAACCCTTGACCAATGATAATTCTATCACCATTCATATTTCTTGTAGTTGAAAGTACTGATTATAAAATATTGCCTATCTTGTGGAACTTTATCCATTCCTGGGTGTGAGCCTTCTATTGTCTTCTTTTCCAAAATTTCAATAGTTGAGTTGTCATTTTTTGTTGGATCAAATTTATTGTTATTGATGTTTCTTAGATTCCTTGCCATGTGACATTGGATTAGAAAACCTATGATCATTTTTTGGGATCGAGTTGTGCTTGTGTCATTATATAAACTTGATTTTCTATTAGATAAGTCATTTTTTAATCTCCATGGTGGTTCTATGATGCCAATTTTGCTTCTTGTTCTTATTGTCCCAATTTTAATGTAGTATGTTTCGTCTTTCTTAGGTGAAGCCTATGGCCTAGTTTATTTTTTTCCATAGTGTCTTTTCTATCTATGTTGCCACCTTTTCTCCCCATACATGTTGGCTATTGTTGATATTTTTCCAAGTACAAACTATCATGTGCACCTGACATTGTTATCCATTATCAATCTCTAAATTCAATAATAGGATAAATAACTCTACATGCATGTCACCCTATATTTCTTGTTATCGATGTTTCTTAGATTTCTTGCCCTATGACTTTGGATTAGAAAACCTATGATCATTCTTCAGATTGAGTCATGTTTGTGTCATTATAGAAACTTTATTTTCTATTAGATAATTTATTTATTTTTATCTCTATGGTGGTTCTCCAATGCCAATTTGGCTTCTTATTCTTATTGTCCCAATTTTAATGTAGCATGTTCCTTCTTTCTTAGGTGAAACCTATGCCCTTTTTTTTTTTCCATAATATCTTTTCTATCTATGCTACCACCCTTTCTCCCCATACATGTTGGCTATCATTGATATTTTTCTAGGTACAAACTATCATGTGCACCTCACATTGTTTTTGATAAGGTAAACAGGTTTTAAGGGGTCCTGAAACCCATAAGTTTAACAACAAGAAAGGCTGAAAATAAGCGAAAAAACGCCCAGCCAAAACATAATCCTCACATTGTTGCCCATTATCATTCTCTAGTATTAAAAATTGAATAAATAATTCTATATACATGTCACCCTATATTTCTACTATATGGACACATTCCTCCCTCTTGGAGCTATTGTCAAACATGATATGGCTAGATCAAATACTATTGGTTATAATGGAATTATTTATTATATTTTCATTCCATTCTCTTATTGATTTGATTGAGTAAATTAGGGTTATTAAGGAGTTGAAACATTTTATTAGATCTATAAGAATAAGTTCAAGAAATTATAGTCATATAGAGAAACTATTTAGTTAGCTATGATTGGTCACTTTTCATTTTCTATGGCATTTTCTAGTAATTGGCTAAGTTAGAGGAAAGTGATAGAATCAAGTGTCATCTAAAAATGAGTAACATAAATAGATTGTTGGATGTATTTATATTTTGTAAAATTTATATTTTCTTTCCTCGGTGAGATATCACTCTTGTTTATCCTTTAATGTAGTTTTTATTAGCTTTTAACAATGTTTCCTCTGCCTTAGAATGAAGTTGAATTTAATATTTAGTTATATGGGTGTCTTTTTTATGTTGACAAAAAATAATAATTTCTATATTTATATCATGATTGAACTAATTTTTCTCTCATCTAGTTAAGAGATATTTTCTTCTTTGAAGATTAGTGAAACATAATGAAATTGGGGTGTACTAGATAATGAAAGAGAGGTGAATTTACTAAGGATTTTTTTGAAAATATGGATAAAGTTATTTTATGCACCTGGTACATATTAAAACCTTTTATATTCCTATGTTGATCAATTTGATTCTTGATATTTGTCCTTTCAATTGAAATAATGATATTGTATGTTACCTTGTAATGTTCCTTGTCTATATAATATCTTACAAGAGGAGCTCATGATATGATTTCCTCTTAGAAAGATTTTGATCAAAATGAATTTCATTTACAAAATGATATCATTACTTTCCTTGAGAGTATGTTTATTTGTATTACACCAATCCTATTACTCGTCTTAGTTTTGCTTGGTTAATCTTCCTCAAGCTAGGTTGGGTATCTTTAATGTTAGTAAAGATTCTACGGAAGCATAACTTCTTTGTGGTAGGGTGAAAATGAACTTTTATGGTATTATCACCACCCTACCCCACACACCATCCCCACCACCTTCATGAGGTTTTTGTGTGGTGAAATTTTCTAGAGTTCATGTTAGGAAGGTTATCATGTTAACATCTTATGTGTTCTTGTTATCAACTATGTGGTCTATTGTAAAGATATTGTAACTCAATATTTTTGAAAAATATCCATGTCTTTTATAACTAGGTTATTGTTCGTCAATGGTCAATATTATTCATGATTTTCTAATCATTGGTTGTCAAATTTGTCACTAACAATGATGTAATGTTCGTGCATTCAAAGATGTGGTTGACACCTTTCCTAACCTTATTTAGACCTATGTTTTCTATTAAGAAAGTTGGTGGAACCATGCATATTTTTCACTTAAATTCTTATAGAAATTATTTTTTTATCTATATGTGGACTTGACAAAGTTGAACAAATTCCTTTTCTTTTGTTTATTGTTGATGTGCACTTTTTTTCTATATTGTAATCCTTACAATGATGACAAATAATATTAATTTAAAGAAAATTAAAGAAAGGTACCAACAAGTACAAAGGTATGTTATCCCTAATTATAATTGTGGTAAGATTGCTCATCTAGATACTATATGTTGAGAGAAATCTGCTAGTTAGAAATTCAAAAGGTTTGACAAGAAAGCTTATTGTGTTATTAAAGATGTTAATATATCAAATAATGATTCAAAAACAGAAGATTGTCTATTTTATGTTTAAAATTTATGAAAAACCTAGATTTGATATTTATAACATACATCCAAAAATTAATGATGATATTGAAATTGAATTGTATGTTAAAAGGAATAAGAAGGAATTGTTGATTGACAATGGTTATTCTAATAATATGAATGGTGACAAAAGAAAATTCACAACACTTGGAAAATGTGATTGTAGTCCTATTATATTTGATGACAATAAGGAAGTAGATATTATCAACATATAGATTTAATAACTTTTGATGAAACAAATAATACTAACAAATTATGGTATGTGAAGGGTTTATGTCATAATATTTTGAGCCTCGGTTAGAAGTGTGAGAATGAATATGATGTTGTGTTCAAGCATAAAGGATGTGAGATTAGGAAGAGATCTATTGTAGTAATTATAGTTGGAAAAAGAATTGGAAGGAACATGTATTAACTTGAAGGAGATATTTCAGGACTTTTTTTTATCTCATATTGATGATAGTTGGCCTTGGCATTAAAGCATATCTCGCATCAATTTTGACAAATTGATCTGAATAAGTTGATCCTAGCTATTAGATATTTTCCCAAATTATGTAAACCAAAAAATATTATATGTAAAAGATGTTGGGGAAGAAAATAGAGGATAGAAACATTTAAGGCAAGGGATCATTCCTCTACTACTTTATTAGAGCTAGTGCATACCAAAATTTGTGGCCTTGCTAGAACAAGAATCTTACAAGGTGAAAAATACTTAATACTTTTCATTGATGAATATTTAAGGTTGACTTGGGTTGCATTTCTAAGAGAAAAATTAGAATGATTTGATAAGTTCAAAATATTCAAAGTTAGATTTGAAAATGAATGTGGTATAAAATTAAATTTTTGAGACTTGACAAAGGTGGAGAATTTACTTAAATAATAAGTTTGAAGTTTTTTTTTGTGAAACATGGTATTAAATAGATAATTTTTAGTGGCTAAAATACCAAAAAAAAATGGTGTTCTAGAATCAATGAATCAGATAATATAGTAAATAGAAAGAATGATGATCAAGGAAGTAATCCTACTAGAACTTTGTTGGAGATATGTATAATGCAATGTTGTGAACACACTTAAAAGGTTTCTTTACTGAAAGGAATATGGGAAGACTTCATATAAATTGAGGCATGGAAGAAAACATACAATTAACTACTTTAGTATTTTGGAAGCAGTTGTTATATTATAATAGATGAAAGCAATCTAGGCAAGTTTGACAATAGAGATGATGAAGGAATATTTATGAGATACTCCACCAAGATCAAATCATATAGGTGTTACAAGTAGAAGCTAAACAAGATAGTTGAAAGAGTAAATGTGAGGTTTGATGAATAGTTTTAGAAGAGTCTTGAAAAAAAACTTTGAGTACGAATCTAATATAGAGGACAAATAAAATGAGAATAAGAAAGAAGAATAAACAAGGGTGGTTCAACCATATACAAATAAGATAAAAAGACATGTACAAATAAACCATTTAAAGAGACATGTTATTAAATATAAGAATAGGGGAGTTATTAATTGAAGTAGAGTAAAAGAAAAAAAGTTATGTTATGATTACTTTATGAAATAGAGCCTAAATCTATGGAAGAGGCATGTAATGATGAGAACTGGGTTACAAAAATGAAGGAAGAACTAGATTAGAGTGAAAATATTTGGGTTTAGGAACTTGTACCTAGACTAAATGTTAAGAATGTGATTGGTACAAAATGGGTTTACTAGAACAATCTAGATGAGAGTGGAAATTTAATAAGGAACAAGGAAAGATTGGTTTGAAAAGGTTACACTCATATTGAAGGAATTGAATTTGATGAGACTTATGCCCATATTGCTCAAATGGAAGCAATTCATTTATTCTTATAATTTTCAACATTTAAGAATTTTTAGGTCTATCAAATGCACATTAATTCAACATTCCTGAATGGAGAATTGGAGGAGGATGTTTATATTGAGAAACTTAAAGGATTCAGATAAAAAATGATTTGGATGCTATGTGCAAATCAAAGAAGACATTATATGGATTGAAGTAGGCACCTAGGGTCATGTATGTAACATTGGATAACTACCTAATTAGATATGGATTCAAAAAAGGATTGTCAAATAATGATTTTCAATACAAGATCTATTCAAGTTAGATCTTGAATTGTAGTAATTTATATTCTTGGCATTAATTATAGAAGTCATTTATGTAGGAAATTTGTAAAAGAAATGCAATAGGAATTTAAGATGGTAATGATTGGTAAGTTAAATTTATTTCTTGGGTTGCATTTTTATTTCTCAGTCTAAGTATGTGAAAGGATTGTTGAAGAAGTTTGGCTTAGAGAATTCTCCAATACTTACACTTAGTGTTATAAAATACAAATTAATTGATGATGATGAATCACCAAAAGCTAATGCAAGTAAGTATATATCAATGATTAGAGGATTATTGCACCTAAATTCTACCAAAAAAAATATCATGTATGCCATATGTTTACTAGCCAAATTTTAGCAAGAACTAAAAGAGTAACATATTATGAAAGTGAAGAGGATTTTTAGTAACTTGAAATGAACAAATAATTTGGATTAAATAGTATCTAAAAGGATCATTTTTTATGTAACTGACATTTTACACAAATTCAAATTGGAAAGGTTTCTTGGAAAAATGAAAAGTGTTAATGGTAAAGCTTACTTTCTTGGTCAAGCAAGAAATATGATTCTATAACTTTATTAGCTACTTAATCTGAATACATTACAACATCCTCATATTGTAATCAGGTATTATGGATGAAATAGACAATTAAGGATATAAGAATAAATTTTGATGAGCCAACTTTGATTATGTCAAATAATACCCATGTTATAAAAAATTGAAAGAATCTAGTGCAATATTCCAAAATAAAGCATATCTATTAGATATCACATTGTGACAAATAAGCTCAAAAATGCCCTACTATTTAGCTACAATGGGGGTGAGGAGGGGGGGAGGGGTTATTCTAGGGCAAAACCCTTACCCCCTTGGCCAGGCCTAGTGTTCACTAAATACATCAATGTGTACATTGGGCTATAAAAATTGCACATTTATTGTTTTTTGGTCATTTTTTGATGAATTCCTCCTAGAAGGAGAAGGGTGGGTTTTTAAGGGAGGTTTTATCCCTTTGTCATTTTTTTTTCAGAAGGGGAGAAAAATTGATAATGAACTTTGATGTAGATAATTCTAGATGTGTTATTTGTTATTGATGAATGTTGTCATCAATGAAAAAGGAGGATAATACTAGAATTTGAGGTTGATTCTATTTATGGTTTTGCAATTATTGTCAACACATTCAATCCATAAAGTAGTTCCATTCATAATTTGGTAATTTTGTTATATTGGTAATGTTTATAGTATCACTAGTTTATGTTGGAAATTTGATTGAAAAGGTCATTGTTGTTGAAAAACAAAGAGGGAGATTGTTGTAAAGAAGGAAGTTGGTTGTTAAAAGAATATTTTCAGTCATTGTTTTGTCATTGATGTCAAAGTTGCTATGTGTAGGAATGGCATTTTCTTATAAGATCCAAGTACTATCACTTAGTTGATTGATGAAGAGGATTTAATCAACAAGATGTAACAAGAGCACCTAAGTGAAAGGTTGAGTTATGATATTGTAATGAAGTGCAAGGATTAGCTAAGACAATGGTTCAATGTTGTATTAATAACATATTTAAAGATACAGAGGTTGGTCACACTTTGAAACATTAGAAGTATAAGTTGTAATAAGGTTGATTGTAAAGCCTAACTAAGTTCATCAGTGAGTGTCGAGCAAGATCGTTGAAGCTGAGCAAATTCTCAGTTAAAGTTGAGCAAAAGAAAAATCTAGTGTGTGCCAAGTGAAGTTCAAGTGTCGAGCAAAGTAACAAGTGTCGAGCATCAGAAAATCTTAGTAGGTGCCAAGTGAACTCCAGGTGTCGAGCATCAGTAAAACATAGTTGATGTTGTGTAACACAATATGTGTCAAGCACCAGTATTTCAATAGAATCAAGCTGTTGCATTATTGGAAATGTCAATGATTCGCCAAACTGAGCTGAAAAATTTGCTACCTTGAATTTTGTGAACCAATTAGAGGATAAGGATGATGAGCTGGTGGCATAGAATTCTATGTAAAACATTTTTGGGCGAATTCAAAAGGATTATTCAAGAAGTTTCTAGAGGAAACATAATATGGGTTAGATTCAATGAATCCTACCTAATCCATACGAATTGAAATTAAAGAAGGGAAGAATCAAGCGGGAAAAAGAACTCTAAGACTTCTATTTAAGGAGTCATAGACCAAGAAGCAAGAGCTACCGGTGTGCCAAATTGTGAAGTGGTTAGAATGGTGTCAAAGAGAAGACATCTAAGAGAAGGAAGAACATAACACAAAGGGTCTACTTTGATAAGTGGTCAGAGAGAGATGATTGCACTGGTATATTGAGATGGAGACTCAAGGAGACTAAGCTTGAAAGGAGGGCAAGCTGTCAAGAGTTGCAGAGACTGAAAGCCAAGCAATGTTATGAGCTGAGAAGTGATCTAAGATTTGCAAGTTAAGTTGTATGTTGTAATTAGGTCAAATACTTTCTAATACTCTCTAGAAATTGTGTTAGATATGAAAATCCTATGGACTTAAGTTGGTTTAATAACCATTTGTAAATCCTTTAACAGGGTGGCATTCCAAGTGAATGTTCTAAAGTCCTCTAACTAGGCCCACTTCTAACAAGGTGGTTAAATCCTTTAACCAAGTCACATTTAATAGTGTGTTGTAGCCTTTAACAGGGCATCACTTCAAAAGAGTGAAAATTGAGTAGTATGTTATTGGTGGTTTTTTCCAAATTGGGTTTCCATGTAAATCACTGTGTTATGTGTTGATCTTTTATGTATTATGCTTGCGTGTTGATTTATAGTAACTTGCTGAATAGGAATGTTTTAAGCTTGGATGAATGAAAGGTTGAATGGGCTCCCTAAACTTAGTAAAAAGTTTGAATTGGACATATGGACCTTGAATAACGGATTCACTCTCCCCCCTCTTAGTATTCTAAATTATTTCTAACAATTGGTATCAGAGCCATCTACTGATTTAGTTTCAAGGTACTAGAATTAGGAAGATCAAGATGTCCAAGAGAGAAGTCTGCAAGCTTAACAGAGACAAATTTGTTGCATGGTAGAGTCTAATGAAATTTCACCTTGGATCAATAGGTGATTATGCAAAAACCTCAATTGGAACAGAACATGTAGGCCCAGCTTACTATAGATGATTTGAGCAAAAGGAAGGAGCACAATCAAGCAATGATGGAGGTTGCCTTTGCACTCAGCTATGCTGAATATGATGACATCAAAGGATGTGATACTACATTCAAGATGTGGAAAGCCCTAACAAATATCTATGGAGGAGATTAGAATGTTTAGAGAGCAAAGAGAGAAAGCCTTAGAGGAAAGTTTGATGACATGAAAATGAAGGAAGGTGAAAATGTTGTTCAATATGGTTCCAGAATGAAAGAAGTGGTAAGTGCAATAAGAAGTTTGGGTGGTCAATTGGAAGAAAAAATTGTCAATAGAAAATACTTAAGGACCCTTCTACCTATCTATGCCATTAGAGTTTCAGCCATCCAAGAGTTAAGGTGTATACCAGGAAATGCATTGACTTTTGAAGGAATAGTGGGAAGACTTACTACATTTGAATTGTCAAACTTTGACAACTATAGACCTGAGAAACTTGAATCTACTTTCAAGGCTAAGTTGACATTGAAAGACACTAACGAGGTGACATCAAGGAAGAAGAGTAGAAAAGGAAAGCATGCATCCAGTGATAATAGCACAAATGAGGAAGATGTGAAACAATTGGAAGCACTATTGGCTAGGATATTCTATAGAGGCAAAGGTAAATTCAAAAGTAAGCTCCCTATCATTTGCTTCAATTGCAATAAAGTAGGTCATATTGCTGCAAGGTGTACACAAAAGAAGAACTACAAAGAAGGAAACAAGTACAAGAACAAAAGAGAAGATGATAGCAGAGATTACAAGGACAAAGGCAAAAGATGCTACATTGTTGAAGAAGATTCTGATGAGAATGATGATGAAGTAGTCTATATGGCCATGAAGGATGAATCGGATAAAGATGAAGATGAAGCAACAATATTGGTAACCTATGTGAACAAGAATGACAAGTAGATCATAGATAGTGGATGCTCACATCGCATGACATGAGATAATAGTAAGTTTATTACCTTTACTCAATATGATGGAAATAGTGTTAGATTTGGAAATGATGCTCCATGTCAAATCAAAGGGAAAGGTTCTATTAAACTTACAGAGAAAATTTCATGTGATAATGCATACTATGTTGAAGGATTGAACTACAATTTGTTGATTGTATCATAGTTAGGTAATGTAGGTTGCAAAGTAGAATTTGGAAATAAAACTGCCAAGATCTATGACACTAATGGAAATCTGATAGGAAAAGGTGAACAAACTAGGAGTAATCTATTTTACCTAGATATGGAAGATGCAACTTGTCTTGTTTTTAGACTTGATGATGTGTGGTTGTGGCATAGAAGATTGTGTCATATTAACTTTGACAATCTGATTAGCATCAGCAAAAAGAATAAAGTTAGAGGGTTGCCTAAATTGAAGAAACCTAAAAACACAATGTGTAAACAATGTCAACTAGGGAATATGACTAACTCTAGTTTCAAAAGCCAAACATACACTTCCAAAGAAGTACTAGAGTTAGTCCATATAGACTTATGTGGTCCAATAGAAGTGCAAAGTTACCTAGGAGACAAATACACAATGTTATTTGTAGATGAATATTCAAGGATGATGACTGCTATGTTTTTGAAGCAAAAATTGATGCATTTTGAATGTTCAAATGGTATTTGGGTAAAGTTGAGAAGGAAACAGGAAAGAATCTGAAGTGCCTAAGATCAGACAAAGCAGGTGAGTTTACATCAAAGGAATTTGAAATATTTTACAATGATAAAGGTATCAAAAGGAAAATATCAGCACCAAGAACTCCACCTTAGAATGGTATTGTTGAAAGAAGGAATAGGTTAGTGATAGACTATGCAAGAACCTTGATGATAGAGAAAAATGTTTCTCTAAAGTACTGGAGAGAAACTATAGGCACTTTTGTTTACACCCTAAATAGAGTTCAAGTCAAGAAAGATACAAATGCAACTCCTTTTGAACTATGGTATGGTCAGTCACCTAATGTAAAACATTTCAAAGTATTGGGTTGTAAATGCTATATTCTTAAAGATGCTAGAAATGGAAAGTTTGATGCAAAGAGTGATGAAGGGATATTCCTTGGATACTTCACTAGAAGCAAAGCATATAACTGTTTGAATACTAACACTAAGAAGATTGTGGAGAGCGCAAATGTAAATTTTGATGAGCATGCAGAAGTTCAGGTTGATGGAACTAAACAATCAGAAGATTATAGATCTTTTGTATACTTCTATGAAGGAATGACTATTGAAGACAATGCTACCAATCAAGTTGGG
>CM053787.1:349028635-349081135 GCA_028749045.1 Cupressus sempervirens | reverse complement strand
TCATGGAGATTTGATGCTCTTATTGTGGATTATCTTTTGGTATTTTTCCAGTCACTTGTATAGGACTGTGGTGATTTGGTGATTTATGATTCCATGAGCTTAGGGTAGGTTATCTACTTGTAGTGTCGGGAAGTGGCTTGCAATGGGGGTTGGGGCCCTAAGTGGCTGCCAGGGTAACTCATTGTAAGTTGTTTAATAAGTGAAAACATTACACCTAATACTGACTTAAATGAACCAAATAAGATAATTGTTTGTTCTCGCCCATGCCTCGAGTGCTAGTACAGACTGGGATGGAAGTAGAGAGAACACTTGGTTGCGACCTTGCATTCTATAGTATGCCTCGTCAGTATGAGAGGATACTAGTGGCCGCATAGGGATCACTAGGGGGTCGGGGTCTATTGAGAGACTACCAAGGTAACTCTAGTGTGATTAGTGCAATGACACTTTCCCACTTACATAGTAAGTTTCCTACGTGTCTTGTGTGCCTCTAGAATTAGATGTCGGTTTATGTTGGAACCTTTGATTTATTATACTTTTAGGATTCCTAGACTTAGAGAGTATTTGTGCTATGTGATTTGATATCCTATTTGGGACTTGAGATTATCTCCTTAGCATGGTGGGAGTGGGCCATTTAGGTCCCACGCGGTCGGGTGGTAGTGCTTTTTCACTCTTACCATTTCAGATCTGTCTAAGACACCATGGTTGATGCATTCTTTATTGAAATCTATCTTCATTCTGTTCATCGATTATGATGGTGGACATGTATCTTTATATTGATGATTAGCATATGATAGATGTTGTTATTTACTTATCTTATGTTTTTAATTTTCATGTTAGATTTCTTTCTGCATATGATGTAGTATGTTTTAGGAGTGACATTCCTACTATGTTAATACTGATGATCTCTTCGGTGATTTGGAATGTTATGCACAGACGGATGGCTAGGGCCCACGATGGTCTAATAATGCTATTTACAGTTGGGAGGAACCGTGCTCATAGTTAGTTGTGTTTATGATGTATGGAATATGTTTTCATTTACTTTATTGCACTTGCATCATGGATTAGAATAGGATGATGTACTTTATTTCACATATGTATATTCTATTATGCCTTTCATATCCTGTGACATGTACAGTGGATGATTGAGCATTCTGAAATGTAATTTTACTTAAGGACATTTGGAACAAAAGTACATTGTTTAGGAACATTGGAATTTTCATTATTATTTCATGTGGGAGTGGTATTAGATGGAATTAATATTAGCTGATTTAATTGTGGTTCAACGTTAAGGGATCCTTAAAGAAAGTAACCTGTTATGTATGTTTACGTACACTTTTAATTGAAATGTTGTTATTGCTTCCATTATGATGCATATGTTGTAAATGGTTTTTACTATTATGATTCAAAAAAAAAATACTACCAACTTAGTGAAACTTTAGGTTAATTCTTTTGGATCCCTTGGTGGAGCGTTACAAAGCACCAGTGGAGGAGCATTTTTCTTGGGAAAAAGATTGATTACATGGACCAATAAAAAGCAAAGTTGTACCTCACAGTCAACTGCAGAAGTTGAATATGTTGCAGCTACTATCAATTGCACTAATATTGTATGGATAAAACATCTATTGCAAGGTATGAAGGAAGAGGTAAATGAGCCTGTGATACTCTATTATGATAATACAAGTGCTATCAACATATCAAAGAACCATATAATGCATGCTAAAACCAAGCATATTGCAATCAAGTATCACTATGTAAGAGAATTGGTGGAAGAAAAACAAGTGAAGATGGAATATGTAAGCTCAAAGGAACAAATTGCTAACATCTTCACAAAAGCACTACCTAAAGATGCTATTGGGTATCTTAGAGGTAAGTTAGGGGTGATACCCCTAGCTAAGACTACTTAAGAAAAGGCAAGACTCCCCTGCATCAAATGAATTGATTGTTGAAATATTACACATTGATGCAAAGGATACCTACTTTAGGATTCATGCCTAAAGTAATTGAATTAATGAAGTTCCAAATAAGTCACAAGCAAGGTGAAAAAGGGAGAAAGTGAAAGAACCTACAAAAGCTACACTTGCATATTAAGATGTTGAAATAGTATGTCTTTGGCATTGTTGTGAAAGAGAGATAAGTAAAGAAAAAACTGATCAGTAGCATTTGATTAATAGTATGAGGGAGAAAGTGCAGAAACTAATCAAATCCAAAGGAAGAAAAAGAGGAGATGAAGAAGCTGATCAGAATAGAGAATAGCAGAAGATAAGTAATGCATACAGAGGGAGAGAAGAAAAGAAAAAGGACATAGTAGCTAAGAGGGAGATGTGAAAATTGATGGTAACACAATTACTTTTTGGCATTTGACTTATTGTTCTAACCTAGTTAACTTGGTTAAATAGTTTAGTCTAATGGTTGATTAGTTTGGTTTTCCATCAATGCCAAAGAGGGAGATTGTTGGAAATCTAATTGAAAAAGTCATTGTTGTTGAAAAAAAAAGAAGGAGATTGTTGTAAAAAAGGAATTTGGTTGTTAAAAGAATGTTTTCAATCATTGTTTTATCATTGATGTCAAACCTGCTATGTGTAGGAATGATATTTGCTTATAAGATCCAAGCATTATCACTTAGTTGATTGATGAAGAGGATTTAATCAACAAGATGTAACAAGAGCACCAAGCGAAAGGTTGAGTTATGATATTGTAATGAAGTGCAAGGATTATCTAAGACAATGGTTAAATGTTGTATTGATAACATATTCAAAGATACAAAGGTTGGTCACACTTAGAAACATTAGAAGTATAAGTTGTAACAAGGTTGATTACAAAGCTTAACTAAGTTCATCAATGAGTGTCAAGTAAGCTAGTTGAAGCCAAGAAAATTCTCAATTAGAGCCGAGAAAAAGGAAAATATAGTGTGTGCCGAGTGAAGTTCAAGTGTCGAGCAAAGTAACAAGTGTTGAGCATCATAAAATCTTAGTAGGTGCCAAGTGAACTTTAGGTGCCAAGCTGCTGCATTATTGGAAATGTCAAAGATTCACCAAATCTGAGCTGACAAAGTTGCTAACTTGAATTTTGTGAACTAGTTGGAGGATAAGGATGATGAATTGGTGTCACAGAATTCTATGTAAACCATTTTTGGGCAAATTCAAAAGGATTATTCAAGAAGTTTCTAGAGGAAATATAATATGGGTTAGATTCAATGAATCCTACCTAATCCATATGAATCGAAATTAAAGAAGGGAAGAATCGAGTAGGAAAAGGAACTCCAAGACTTTTATTTAAGGATTCATAGACCAAGAAGCAAAAGTTGCCGATGTGCCAAATTGTGAAGTGGTTAGAAGGGTGTCAAGGAGAAGACATCTAAGAGAAGGAAGAACAGAACACAGAGGGTCTGCTTTGATAAGTGGTCAAAAAGAGATGATTGCAATGGTACATTGAGCATGGAGACTCAAGGAGACTAAGCTTGAAAGGAGGGAAAGCTATCAAGAGTTGCAGAGACTGAAGGCCAAGCAATGTTATGAACTGAGAAGTGATCTGAGATTTGCAAGTTAAGTTGTATGTTGTAATCAGGTCAAAGACTTTCTAATACTCTCTAGCAATTGTATTAGATATGGAAATCCTATGGACTTAGGTTGGTTTGACAACCATTTGTAAATCCTTTAATAGGGTGGCATTCCAAGTGAATGTTCTAAAGTCCTCTAACCAGGCCCACTTCTAACACGGTGGTTAAATCCTTTAACCAGGTCACATTTAACAGTGTTTTGTCACCTTTAACAAGGTAGGTCTTTCACAGGGCATCACTTCAGAAGAGTGAGAATTGAGTAGCATGTTACTAGTGGTTTTTCCCAAATTGGGTTTCCATGTAAATCACTATGTTATGTGTTGATCTTTTATGTGTTATGCTTGCATGTTGATTTACGGTAACTTGCTGAATAGTAATGTTTTAAGCTTGGATGAATGATTGGTTGAATGGGCTCACTAAACTTAGTAAAAAGTTTGAATTGGACATATGGACCTTGAGTATAACTGATTCACCCCCCCCCCCCCCCCCCCCCCCCCCCCCCCCCTCTCAGTTATTCTAAAGCATTTCTAACAGTTTATTAGCAAATGTGTTTAAAGAATGTGCTTTACATATTTATCAGTATTCATTTTGATGATGATTTTTTTAAATATGAAACATATGGTGGATCAATTTTTTGGTTCAGTCCTATTTTTAGTATGTTCATTTATGTTCAATCCAAATAGTTACCATGTAATACATTATTATTTATATCCATTGGAATTGAGAGTATTGGATATGGTGTAGCACGTTATAATGTTAGATAACTAGGGGGAGAATTATTTATCCTTGGGTCCTTTTAAAAATTCACAATATTTTTAACAACTTAACTTATTAGCAAATTCACTTGTTATATAGATTAAACTTACTCATCTTGTTCAACTGAATCACAAAAGTAAATAACAATTTTCACATACAACCATGAAACAGTTCATATAAAACATTCATGCACAAATTAACACTGGTATTTTTAACATGGAAACCCAATATGGGTAAAAAACACAAAGGACTTTTCACCCAAATAATCAACTTGTTCAATTGAATCATAATAGTAAATAACATTTTTCACATGCAACCATGAAATAACATGTAAAACATTCATGTACAAATTATCTAGTATTTTTAACATGGAAACCCAATATGGGTAAAAACCACTTGGGACTTTTCACCATTAATAATTCACTCTTCTAAAGTGAGCTCACTTAAGAGTCAACCTTGTCAAATGCTTCATACACATTTGCTAGATGTTACCTTATTAGGGGATTTTAACCAAATATTATCTAGGCCTTATCACCCTTCAATAAGTGACCTATCTAAAGGACTTTCAAATATTCACTGGAATGAGGATTTACAAATGGGGTTGTTAAATTCACAATTAAGAGATTTTTTGCTACATTGGTTAGAGAGTAATAATGAAATGATCTGATAACTATGCAACTACCTTGGCTTGTTCAGATCTCCATCACACTCAAATATTTTCTTAATTATGTTGGAATACTTTAGAATAACTGAGAGGGGGGCAGAGGGATGAATCAGTTATCCAAGGTCCAAATGTATAAATAAAAATTTTCATAGCTTTAGTGAACCCATAAAACTTTTATACTCATGCATGCATCCATAAGATTATGCAATCACTTAAAACTTGTAGGTTACTGTCAAATCAACTTGCAGAAATGTAAAGCATGAAACATAATAGATTCATCAACACACTTGACACAATGATTTATGTGGAAACCCAATTTGGAAAAAACCTCCAGTAACATGCTACTCTTTTCACTCTTCTGAAGTGATGCCCTGTGAAAAGCCAACCCTATTAAAGGTTATAATACACATTGTTAAATATGACTTGGTTAAAGGATTTTAATCACCCTCTTAGGAGTGAGCCTTGTTAGAGGACTTTAGACCATTTACTTGGAATGTCACCTGGTTAAATTATTTACAAATGACTATTAGGTCAACCTTAATCCAAAGGATTTACCCTAGACTGATACAATTGTTAGAGAGTAACAGTAAGGCTTTGATCTAATACAACGTACAACTTCTCTTGTAGATTGCAAATCTCTATTCAATCCTCAATTTTGCTTGCCCTTCATACTTTGTAGCTCCAATAGCTTGTTCACCCTTCAAGCATTCATCTCCTTAAGCCTTTTTGCTTAACATGTCATTGCAAACTCTTCTCTTAAGTCACTAGATGAAGCAAAATCCTTGACTCCTTGTCTCCCTTGGGTTCTTGCACATGACAACCTTGCTTCATGACAAACCATCCCTATAAATAGGAAATTAAGATATTTTTCCACTCATTCTCCATCATCCAATTTAGGATTTGGATGGATTAGGTAGGATACAATGTATCTACCTAATATCTCATCTCTTCTAGAAACTTCTCCTAGAATCCACTTTGAATTCACCTAAAAATGGTTTACCTTGAGTTCTATGCCACCAGCTCATCAACCTTATCTTCCACCTAGTTCACACAATCCAAGAAAATAAACTTGTTGGCTCAGATTCATTGAACCCACAATCTTTTACATAATTCAGCAACTTGGCATTATCAAGCTTCTAATGCTCAGCACATATTGTGTTGCTCAACATCCACCATGAAATTACTCGGCACGAACTAAAGTTTACTAGTGCTTGACATCAACTAAACTTTACTTGACATCCATTGTTCTACTCGATATACACTAGAATGAACTTTTAGTCAGCTCCAAATAATTTTCAGCTCAACTTCTATTGACTTTGCTCAACACATACTATCCACTCAGTCAGGTTTGGTAGAAAAACTTTGTGTAACTTTTTCTTCTAATCTTTCTTAGTGTAACTAGTATTTGTAACCTTAAGCAGATTATCAATAAATCATGTCATCACTATCTCAACTGATCCTTGTACTTCATTATATAATCATAACTCAACCTTTCCTCTAGGTGCTATTGTTACATCTTTTGATCAAACCCTCTTCATCAATCAAATAAGTGATAGTACTTGAATCTTATAAGCAGTTTTCTTACCAGCAAATAGTAGGTTTGACATTAGTGACAAAACAATGATTGAAACACATAGTTTTCTTCAACAATATCTCTCTTTCAATAATCTCTCTCAACAATGATCTTTTCAATCTATTTTCAATAATCTCCCTCTTAGTAATGATGGCAAACCAAACTAATCAACCAAATCAACCAAATGGTAAAAACCTTTGTTCAACCAAACTGACTAGGTAAAAATAGTAAGACAATACCAAAAAGAAAACTTATATTGAAATTTATCCCTCTATCGGTAGCTTCCATCTTCTAATTAGGTTACAAAATTATTTCTTATAACTCCCTCTTACTATATCTCCCTTTGACTAGGTAGATTAGGATTTCTCCCTCTTTCTTATATTCTTCTCTATCTCCCTTATCATATTTGTGTTCTCTCCTGATCAACAATATCATCAATTAGCTCCTTCTAAGATAAGTAACAATCTCCATCTCTTTGACAAAAATCTCTTGATATTTCCCTCTTGATCAGTAATCATACTATTGATCAAGAATATCTCCCTCTTTGACAACAATACCAAATACATATTCCAAAGACTTGTCATCTTAACATGAAAATATAGAGTTTGTTAGGTTCTTTCGATTTCTCCCTCTCTCGCCTTGCTTGTGACTGATTTAAAGTTTTAGCTCTTTGATTACTTTAGGTAGCTCCTTAAGTAAGATCCTCTACACCAATGTGTAACATATGAACATTAGATTGTTTGATGTAGGGTACTCCTCTTGTTACTTAGATAGCCTTTGATAGGGGTATCACCCCTAATTTACCTCTTGGATACTCATGAGCATCCTTAGGTAATAATTTTGTGAAGATATCAACAATTTTTTCTTTAGTGTTGACATATTCCATCATCACCTCTTTATCTTGAACTAACTCTCTCAAGTAATGATACTTGATTGTAATGTGCTTTACCTTTGTGTGCATCACTGGATTCTTTGATATATTGATAACACTAGTATTATCAGAATAAAATTTCACTAGCTCTATGATTTCTTCCTTCATACTTTGATTAATTGTTTTGATCCACACAATGTTTGTACAATTTATAGCAGCAACAACATATTTAGCTTTAACAGTAGATTGTGAAGTAAAATTTTGTTTCTTGCTAGTTCATGTAACTAGTCCCTTGCCCAAGAAAAATGCTCCTCCACTGGTTCTCTTTCTATCATCAATTTTTCCAGCCCAATCAACATTAGTGTAGGCTCTCAATTCATCTTTTTCATTTTTCTTGTAGTATAGACCAAACTCTTTTGTCCCTTTCAGATATCTCATTATTCTCTTTACAACCATTAAGTGATTCTCCCTAGGATTAGTAGGGAATATTGCAACTATCCCTATAGATAATGCAATATCAAGTCTATTGTGTACTACATATTGCAATTTGATTATCATAGACCTATACATTGTTTGATTCACCTTAACTGAATCATCATTCTTTGACAACTTGTGTCCTATCACCATAAGTGTACTTATTGGTTTGGAATCCTCCAATCCAAAAAATTTAATATTTCCTTGACATACTTTGATTGAGTGATGTATATACCATATTTCATCTGATATACTTGCAAACCCACAAAAAAAATGATCTCTCCAAACATAGACATCTCAAATTTATGCTTCATTTGATTTGCAAAATCCTTACATAAAGCATCTTGACCTCCAAATATGATATCATCAAAAAATATTTCAAATAACAGAATACCTTTTCCTTTATCTGTCTTCATGTATAGATTGTTGTTATCATTAATCCTTTCAAATCCAATCTTCACAAGTTAATTATGAAGTCTCTCATACCATGCTCTTGGTGCTTGTTTCAAACCATATAGAGCCTTGTGTGGTCTACATACCATGTTCTTATTGTTAACATCAGCAAAACCTTCCGGCTATTCTATGCAAACTTCTTCCTCTAATAAACCATTTAGAAATGGAGATTTAACATCCATTTTATAAACTTTGAAACCTTTGTATGCAAAATAAGCAAGTAGAGTTCTTACTCCTAATCTAGTAATAGGGGAAAATGTCTTTCCATAGTCAATTCATTTTTCTTGTGCATATCCCTAGCAAATTAATCTTGCTTTTTTCCTTGTGACTTCACCATTTCATCTAGCTTGTTTCTAAATACCCACTTGGTACCAATCACATTTTTGTCTTCTGGTGTAGGAACTAGACTCCATGTTTTATTCTTCTCTATTTATTCAATCTCTTCCTCCATGGATTTACTCTAGTCATCATCTTCTAATGCATCTCTTACTGATTTTGGTTCCTTCATGCTCAACAAACATGTATCACTTCTTAATCTATTTCTTGTCATTGGTCTAGCATCTTTATCTCCAATGATTTGATCAGCAGGATGATGTCTTTTGGCATATTTGGACAATCTTGGCTCAGCTCTAATTTCTTCATTTTGTCTTTCAACTTTAGAATCACTATGTATATCTCTATCAGGCATCTCAACATCTCTTTCATGTTCACTAATATCAAAATTAGAATGTGCATTTACTTCATTCTGTAACTCAGCATCTGAATGTAGCTTGGTTCCTAAAGCAACTCGGCATTCATAGGTTGTGACTCGGTAGTCATTGAAACTTGTTGTTGATTTGTAACTCAATTTGCAACATCTTTTTCAATAGGCATTCCTTCATAAAGGTATACAAATGATTTGAATTCTTTGGCTTCTTTCATAGGTTCAGCCTCATAAACTTCTACATATTCATCAAAGTTCACATTTGCACTTTCCACAATTTTGTTAGTGTTAGTATTTAAACATATACAGGCTTCACTTCTTTTGAAGTATCCAAGGAATATACCTTCTTCACTTTTTGCATCAAGCTTCCATTCCTAACATCTTTAAGAATGTAACATTTACTTACAAATACCTTAAAGTATTTTACATTGGGTGAGTATCCATACCATAGTTCAAAAGGTGTTGAATGAGTACCTTTCTTGATTTGCACATGGTTCAAGGTATAGACAGCTATGCTTACAACTTCTCTCCATTATTTCAAAGCAACATTCTTCTCGATCATGAGTGTTGTAGCACAGTCCATTATAGATCTATTTCTACTTTTAGTTATTCTATTTTGTGAAGATGTTCTAGGGTTGATGTATGCCTTTTGATTCCTCTGTCATTATAGAACATCTCAAATTCATTTGATCTAAATTCTCCTCCTCTATTAAATCTCAAACACTTCAAATTTTTGCTTGTTTCCTTTTCAACTCTTGCCAAGTACCACTTAAACATTTGGAAAGTGTCAGATTTCTGTTTTAGAAACATAACTGTCATCATCCTAGAATGGTCATCAACAAATAGCATTCTGTACTTATCTCCTTTATAGCTTTGCACATCAATTGGTCCACACAAGTCAGTATGAACAATCTCTAGTATTCCTTTAGAGGTATAAGTTTTACTCTTAAAACTAACTTTGTCATTTTACCTAACTAACATTGTTTGCACATTACATTATCAGGCTTCTTCAACTTAGGCGAACCTCTAACTTTCTTCATGTTACTGATACTAACCAAGTTATCAAAGTTAACATGACATAACCTCTTGTGCCATAGGCATGCATTATCAAATTTTACAACAAGACAAGTAGCATCCTCTATGTCAAGATCGAATAGATTACTTCTAGTTTGATCACCCTTTTCAATCAGTTTCCCATTTGTGTCATATATCTTAGCAATCTTGTTTTCAAACTCAAGCTTACATCCCAAAGTATTTAGTTGTGACACACTCAACAAATTATAGTTAATTCCTTCAACATAGTAAGCATTGTCACAAAAAATATTGTCTATGAGTTTGATAGGACCTTTTTCTTTTATCAAACATGTTGCATCATTACCAAATCTTACACTATTTCCAACATAAAAATTCAAGGTAATGAACTTACTTTAGTTTCTAGTCATGTGATGTGAACATCCACTATCAATTATCCATCTATCGTTCTTGTTCACACAACTCACAAGTGCAGTTGCCTCATGTTCATCAGATTCGTCCTTCATTGCAACATATACCACCTCATCATCATGTTCATTAGAATCATCCTTTGTTTCCTCTTCAACAATGTAGTACAACTTCTTGTCTTTGTCTTTGTAGTCCTTGCTATCTTCATCTCTTCTACTTTTGTATTTGTCACCACCTCTGTATTTCTTCTTCTCTGGGCATCTCGTAGCAATATGACCAACCTCATTGCAATTGAAACAAATGTTGGGTAACTTACCTTTGAACTTGCCTTTACCTTTATGGAATCTTCTTGCCAATAGTGCTTCAAGATATTCAACATCCACCTCATCTGTATCACTATCGCTGGACAGATACATCTTTTTTTTCTTCTTCTTTTCATCAGGTTCCTTTAATGACACCTTAGCTTTGAAAGAAAATTCAATCTTTTCAAGTTTGTAATTGTCAAAGTTAGGTAGCTCAAAAGCAGCTAGTCTACCTACCAGACCTTCAAGTGATACCTTATTCCCTAGAATGCATCTCAGTTCTTGAATTACAAAAGTTGTAATAATATATATAGGTAGCAATTTTCTCAAAAATTTTCTTAAAACAATATCATCATCTATATTACCAGTAGCTCCTTTTATTGCATTGACAACTTCTTTTATCCTTTCAATATATTGAGCAATATTCTCACCTTCTTCAAGTCTCATATCATCAAACTTACCTCTGAGACTTTTAGCTTTGGCTCTTAGAACATTTGCATCTCCTCCATAGATAGTGGTTAGTGTTAGGAATAAGGTGTCTCAACCTTGGATAATTTCTATTCTTATTATTTGTTTTGTAAAATGTATTTCTTGCAAATAATGTTGATGTGTCAACATCTTGAATTGTGTATAAGGAGATCATGACTAAAACGGTTATGACGGATTCCTATGACACGTAAGAGCTATGTTAGGAAGATTCAATGACAGGTGAAGACATGTGGCAACTAAGATATTTGAGTACTGTACACTCTACCCCAAGGGTTCTTATTTTCTTGGAGAATGGTAAAAACCCTAATACGATTTATCTTTGGGAGTAGCCCTAAAGTGAAGCACATGTTATAAGAATTTTTAGGGTTGCAAAGAGAGATGATGCATGAGAGTGTATTGTTGGTACTGTGAGTTGCTATTGGAGTCTTTTGTTGTCACTTTTGAGCTTGCACTGCAAGTGTATTGTAACCTTTTGTTGAAGATAATACATTGTGCAAGTTCTGGAGGGGTGGGGTTGTTTTACCGAAAGGTTTTTCCCCACCAAAAAATCTTTGTGTTATGTGTTCCTTTATCTGTCTACTTTCTGTATGCATGGTAGGCTGCAATATTTTTGTTTACATGATATTGAATCTATAAGTGTAGAAGATTTTAATAGGATTTGCATCATACTTTCCTTATGAGATTAGTGTAGGAAGTTGTTTCCGCACTTGAGTTTCCTTACAAGTGGTATCAGAGCTTGATCAACTTTTGATCCTAGTTGTTGGGTAGGGTTTTTTGAGCTAATCTCAAGTTGAGTGGGAGTCTTGTGCAGAGTATCATGAATCTTATTTGCAGATTGAGATGGCGAGTTCATCATATGGAAGAATGGAGGTGGAGAAATTTAATGGCACTAATTTTGAGTTGTGGAAACTCAAGATGGAAGACATGTTGGAAGATTATGACCTATGGGAAGCAACTACAAGTGCTACAAGACCAACAACTATAGCTCAAGCAGATTGGGATATCAAAGACCGTAAAGCTAAGGGTCTTATAAGACTCTATTTAACCGATGCAGTCCTTCTGAATGTTCTAGATGAGAAAATCGCATATAGTTTGTGGGAGAGACTTGGGGTCGTGTATCAGGCCAAATATTTGGTGAGCAAGTTGTTCCTAAGGAAGAATTTGTATTCTCTACGAATGGAGGAAGGTGGATCCTTAACAGATCATTTAAATGCATTTAATCTACTAGCTACATAGTTGACATCAGCTGGTGTAAAGTTAGAGGAGGAGGATTGTTGCTACACACTTTTGTGTTCTTTACCAAATTCTTGGAACCATCTTGTGATGGCTCTCAGAAGCACGTTAGTCACTTTCAAAATGGATGATTTGGTGTCTTCACTGCTATCAGATGAGATGTGAAGAATGGCTTCTGTTTTGAAAAAAGAAGCCCTTGATGTTCGTGGGAGATCCACGGAAAGAGGAAAGAAAAATGACAATAAGTCTGATAATAAGGGTAGATCTAAATCCCGTGGGAAGTCAAAGACTTCCAATAAGTCCAAGGCAAAATTTTGGAACTGTGATAAGACTGGGCACTTCTGTAAAGACTATAAAGAGCCTAAGAAGAAGAAGAAAGCCTCAAATTATGGTTCTAAAAAATCTCAAGAAGATGGCGATGCATTCATCGTAGCTTTGGCAGCCCATGCATCTAATGATGTGTGGTTGGTTGACTCGGGTGCATCTTTTCACATGACCTCTCATCAAAATTGGTTCTCAAGATATGAAGAGTTCGATGGTGGAAAGGTGTACTTGGGTGATGATTCTCACCTAAAGATAGTTGGATGCGGAAGGGTCACTATCAAATTTCCTGATGGACGAGTGAAGGAAATCAATGGAGTTATGCACATTCCAAGTTTGGCACAAAACCTACTATCTGTAAGTATGCTGAACGATGTAGGTGCACAAGTTGTTTTTTCTAAAGATGGATGTAAGATGATGAGAGGAGCTATGGTGCTTGCTAAGGGTACTAGAAGAGGTACTTTGTTTCAGCTTGATGCATACATTTCTCAGTGTAATAGTTCTTCTGTTTCAAAGAAGAGAGCAGCTATCACTTCATCCCCACCATCTGAACAAGCAGTAAAGAAGACTATGGTTAGTGGTTCTGATGGTAGTGCAACAAGTGTACCTAAGGGTGTAAACACTTTGGAAGGAAAGCTTCCTGCAGAAAAGATAATGTTGTGGCATATGAGATTTGGCCACATTGGTGAGAAGGGTCTCAGAACCCTGAAAAATAAAAATTTCATTGAGGGGCTAAATGATTGCAATCTCGAGTTCGACTTCTGTGAATACTGTGTATATGGTAAACAAAATCATGTTCATTTTTACTCTAGTTCTCACAAATCTTCTGATGTTTTGCATCTTATTCATTCTGATGTATTTGGTCCTATAGAAGTTCCTTCAATCTCCAAGTCTGTATTTTTTGTATCTTTCATAGATGATTACAGTAGAAGGACATGGATTTATTTCCTTAAAAGTAAGACACAAGTCTTTAGTCGATTCAAGGAATTTAAAGCCCTTGTAGAAAATCAAACTAGTAAGAAGATTAAGTGTGCGAGAACTGACAATGGTGGTGAGTTTTGCTCAGCAGAGTTTGAACAATTCTGTAAAGAACAAGGTATCGAGAGGCATAAGATGCCTCCTTATACCCCAAAGCAAAATGGAGTTGCAGAGAAAATGAATAGGACACTGATGGAGAAGGTTGGGAGTATGCTTAGTGGAGCTAGTTTAGAACAAAGGTTTTGGGCCGAAGCTATGGCCACTGCTTACTATCTGGTTAACAAATCTCCTACATCAGCCCTTGTTGGTAAGGCACCCATGGAGGTGTGGTTTGGTAAGAAGCCTTCAATTAGACATCTTCGTGTTTTTGGTTATGAAGCTTATGCACATGTTCCAAAGGAAAAAAGAACTAAGTTGGAAAATAAAGCTATTAAATGTATTTTCATCGAGTACAGTGCTGGTGTGAAAGGATACAAGCTTTGGGATCCTGTGACTAGTAAGGTGTTGTATAGTAGAAATGTTATTTTTAGAGAGCTAACATCTTCCCCTATTGTGCTACAACCAGATGAAAAAGAAAAGGAAAAAGATGTTGTTTAGTTGCCTCCTACCCTTGAGAAGACTGAACAGAGAGACCATGTTGGGTCTAATGATGAGGAGAGCTCTAGCAGCTCTGACAGTTCAGAAGAAGAGGAAGAACAACCTCAACCTCAGCCCTTGAGGAGATCCACGAGAGAAAGAAAGCAACCAGAAAGGTTTGGTTATTCTATATTAGATTCTAGTTGTGCTTTTGCTTTGATTACTAACATTGATGAGCCTAGATCTGTGAAAGAGGCTTTGGGCATGGAAGATGCAGGTTCCTGGATTGAGGCTATGGATGATGAGATGGCTTCATTAGAGAAAAAAAAAACATGGAACCTTGTACCTTTTCCTAAAGGGAGAAAATTTGTTGGCTGTAAATAGGTGTTCAAGAAGAAATTCTGTGCAGATGGCAGTGTTGAAAGGTACAAAGCTAGATTGGTTGCAAAGGGGTATTCACAAGTAGATGGAATAGATTATGGTGAAATATTCTCTCCTGTTGCAAATTTGACATCCATTAGATTTTCGTTATCTCTTGCTACATCATATGATTTAGAAATTGAACAGATGGATGTGAAGACAGCTTTCCTTCATGGTGATTTGGAGGAAGAGATTTATATGTCATAGCCTGAGCACTACATTGTTAAAGGTAAAGAATCCTTAGTTTGCATATTAAAGAAATCTCTATATGGTTTGAAGCAATCTCCTAGGATGTGGTACCTTAAGTTTGATGCCTTTGTGTTGTCAATTGGATTTGCAAGATCAAAATCAGATCATTGTGTTTATTTCAGAGTTGAAAATGATCGCCTTCTTATTGTTGCATTATATGTTGATGATATGTTGCTATTTGAGAAGGGTAAGGGTATGATTTATGATTTTAAATCTCAGTTGTTAGCACAGTTTGAGATGAAAGATCTTGGGGCAGCTAGGTACATCTTGGGTATGGAAATCAGTAGAGACAGGTCTAACAGAAAACTTTGGTTGAGCCAGAGTAAGTATGTGAAGTTTGTGTTGGACAGGTTCAGCATGGCAGATTGTAGACCACTATGTGTTCCTATTCGTGTGGGAACAAAGTTATCTATAGATGATTGTCCAAAATCTCCTAGTGAGGTGGAGGACATGAGTAGAGTACCTTATGCTAGTGCAGTTGGCAGTCTTATGTATGCTATGGTCTATACTAGACCAAAAATTTCCCAAATAGTGGGAGTCCTGAGTCAATTTATGGCTAATCCTGGATGGATACATTGGGATGCAGTTAAGCGAGTATTCAGATATTTGAGGGGTACATCAGATTACTCCATATGTTATCATGGTAACTCTTCTAGATCTCCGCATTCAGTTTGTATTCATGGGTTTGTGGATTCAGATTGGGCAGGTGATATTGACCGCAGGAGATCCACCAGTGCTTATGTGTTCACTATGTTTGGTGGTGCCATCAGTTGGATGAGCAAGCAACAACCTGTGGTTGCTTTGTCCACTACAAAAGTTGAGTACATGGCTGCTACTCATGCTTGTAAGGAAGCCATTTGCCTTAAGAGATTGTTTTCTAATGTTGGTGTTGATGCAGAACATATTACTATTTGGTGTGACAGTCAGAGTGCTATTTGCCTTGCGAAGAATCCAACTTTCCATGCCATAACTAAGCACATTGATGTGTAGTATCACTTTGTGAGAGATATGGTGGAAGATGGAAAGGTAAATTTGGAAAAGGTAGATACTGTGAAGAATGTTGCAGATGCATTAACGAAACCAGTGGGCACTAAGAAGTTCAGATGGTGTTCAGAGTCTATGGGCCTTTCAGCCTATAGCGGTTAGTTCCTATTATGTTCCTATTGCTCTTACAAGGTGTTTGACAAGTGGGAGAATGTTAGGAATAAGGTGTCTTAACCTTGGATAATTCCTATTCTTATTATTTGTTTTGTAAAATGTATTTCTTGCAAATAATGTTGATGTGTCAACATCTTGAATTGTGTATAAGGAGATCATGGCTAAAACGGTTATGATGGATTCCTATGACACGTAAGAGCTATGTTAGGAAGATTCAATGACAGGTGAAGACATGTGGCAACTAAGATATTTGAGTACTGTACACTCTACCCCAATAGTGGGGTTCGAGGCATCGCCCCGAAATTTTTTTTAGGGTTCCTATTTTCTTGGAGAATGGTAAAAACCCTATTATGGTTTATCTTTGGGAGTAGCCCTAAAGTGAAGCGCATGGTATAAGCATTTTTAGGGTTGCAAAGAGAGATGATGCATGAGAGTGTATTGTTGGTATTGTGAGTTGCTATTGGAGTCTTCTATTGTCATTGTTGAGCTTGCACTGCAAGTGTATTGTAACCTTTTGTTGAAGATAATACATTGTGCAGGTTCTGGAGGGGTGGGGTTGTTTTACCAAAAGGTTTTTCCCCACCAGAAAATCTTTTTGTTATGTGTTCCTTTCTCTGTCTACTTTCTGTATGCATGGTTGGCTGCAATATTGTTGTTTACATGATATTGAATCTATAAGTGTAGAATATTTTAATAGGATGTGCATCATACTTTCCTTATGAGATTAGTGTAGGAAGTTGTTTCCACACCTGAGTTTCCTTACAGTTAGGGCATCCCACCTTTTCTTTGCACTATCAAGACCTTTGATATCATCAAATTCAGCATAACTTAGGGCAGAGGCAATCTCCAACATTTCTTGATTGTAGTTGGGGCACTAGTAGGATCAACATGCTCCACAAATGGTAGATTGTGCATGATCTCCAAGTCCTCCAAGATGTAGCTTCATCAAACTTTTCCATGTAGGAAAGTTGCCTTTATTGAGCTTGGGTACTTCTCTTTTAGACATCTTGATCTTTGTGCCTCTAGTACCTTCAAACTAGTTCTCTCAAGTAGATGGCTCTAATACCAATTTTTGGAACACTTTAGAATAATTAAGAGGGGGGTGCAAATCATTTATCCAAGGTCTAGATGTATGAATAAAACTTTTCATAGCTTTAGTGAACCCATAAAACTTTTATACTCATGTATGCATCCATAAGATTATGCAATCACTTAAAACTTGTAAGTTACTATCAAATCAACTTGCAGACAGAAATGTAAAATATGAAACATAATAGATTCATCAGCACACTTGACACAATGATTTACATGGAAACCCAATTTTGGAAAAAACACCAGTAACATGCTACTCTTTTCACTCTTTTGAAGTGATGCCCTATAAAAGGTTACGATACACATTGTTAAATGTGATGTGGTTAAAGGATTTCAATCACCTTGTTAGGAGTGAGCCTTGTTAGAGGACTTTAAATCATTCACTTGGAATGTCACCCAATTAAAAGATTTACAAATAACTATTAGATCAACCTTAATCATAAAGATTTACCCTAGACTGATACAATTGTTAGAGAGTAACAGTAAAGCTTTGATCTGATACAACTTACAACTACTCTTGTAGATTAAAAAATCTCTGTTCAGTCCTCAATTCTACTTGGCCTTCATAATTTGTAGCTCTGATAGCTTGTTCCCCCTTCAAGCATTCATCTCCTTAAGCCTTCTTTCTTAACATGTCATTACAAGCTCTTCTCTTAGGTCACTAGATGAAGTAAAACCCTTGACTCCTTGTCTCCCTTAGGCTCTCAAACATGACAACCTTGCTTCATGACTAGCCATCCCTATAAATAGGAAATTAAGATATTTTGTCACTCATTCTCCATCATCCAATTTAGGGTTCAAATGGATTAGTTAGGATACAATGTATCTACCCCATATCTCATAACTCTTCTAGAAACTTCTCCTAGAATCCAATTTGAATTCACCTAAAAATGGTTTACTTTGAATTATGTGCCACCAGCTCATCAACCTTATCTTCCACCTGGTTCACACTATCCAAGAAAACAAACTTGTTAGCTCAAATTCATCAAATCCATGATTTTTTAAATAATGTAGCAGCTTAGCATTATCAAGCTTCTGATACTCGACACATACTGTGTTGCTTAGCATCCATTGTGAAATTACTCGGCATGAATTAAAGTTTGCTGATGCTTGGCATCAACTAAACTTTTCTCAACATCCACTATTCTACTTGGCATACACTAGAATGAACTTTTACTCAGCTCCCACTAATTTTTTGCTCAGCTTATACTGACTTTTCTTGGCACCTACTATCCACTTGATCAAGCTTGGCAGACAAACTTTGTGTAACTTGTTCTTCTAATCTTTCTTAGTGTAACTAGCCTTTATAACCTTAAGTAGATTATCAATACATCATGACATCACTATATCAACTGATCCTTGTACTTCATTACATAATCATAACTCAACTTTTCCTCTAGGTGCTATTGTTACATCTTTTGATCAAATCCTCTTTGATAGGTCAACACTGGGGAAAATATTATGAAAGAATTAATGATTTATGATGGAATTTGACTGGTCTATACGTGTCAATCTAAGAGTGTAAGCTTAAGAAAGGTGTCCGAGCAATATGCCCCCAAGGGATGATAGTTGTGAGATGAGGGTTTATGTATGCATCGACTATATGCAAAATTGAATCTATAAAAAACCAAGTAAATCCCAACGATAGGAACTATCACTTCCTAGTGATAGGAACTTTAGAAATGAAAATAAACATTAATCTATAAAATAGTAGAAACAATAACAAATAATATTAATATTACTAGTTATATAAATAATACATTCAGATCTAAAATAACTAATCTCATAAATCAATAAACAGACAAAAATGTAAACATCTAATTTATCAAATAGACTAATTATGAAATTGAATTCTTAACTAACATATTAAAAAACACACTAAACAAAAATACCATCGTGCTTCGCCAAAGAGTGGGCCCAAACTCCTTAGATTGTACAATGCATACAGAAACAAGATCTATGCTATTGTGACCATCTGACAACTGATATTTTATTTACTTCAAAATAGTGCAATCCAAAACTATGGACAACAGTTTCTTCTTGCTGAAAACAATATATTCAAATCTGCTTCTTGTTTATAGGAATTTTCCTGTTCAAATATGCCTTACATTTCTTTAATAAAAAGATCTATATCAAGTTTTTACAACCATTTCTTTAATAACCATCATACAAATAATAACACATTATAACAAACTTCAATCTCATGCTAAGAATAGGTAATTGTTTTGATAGTTCCAACAAACTGTAATTTCTAATTAATGGTTGAAATGGTTGTTGCATAATAGAAACTAGTTCATGTGAGATGTACATATACATTTGCTGATGTGGGAGCACGTAAATATCAGCAAATGAAAATTGAAGGTCTCTATGTTGTTAAAGGATGTAGCTTGCATGAGTTTGAATTATATATAATAGGTATGATGAAGAGAAACCAATGTGGATTATAAACTATCTACAGAAAGAACCAAAGGAGGGTAGTGTACAATCAGCAACTATGCCATAATATATGTTTCCTAATGAAGAGATTTAGGCTGTGATTATGCAATACATATAAAAGGGACAAATTGATGATGCCCATGCCAACTTCTCCTCCATGTGTTACATATCAAGAAGGTTCCATATTACATTGTATCCTCCAATGATTCAAAGAAAGTGGATGGTAGAGAGTCTTATTGGTTCTTATTCAACGTGTGAGAAGAAGAAAGTATGAAATAGGTGACAGGAACATCTGCACCCATTAGCGAACATGCCATAATAATAAATATTAGTAAAAGAAATAAATTAATGTAGTTTCTATATTTAAACCCCAAAACAATATTGAATACTACTTATCTATATTAAACCATATGCAATGTAAAATAGGAAAATGGGATGAAAATGAAATAGAAATGGAATAGGGAAGTAAGCATGATAGTGTATGGAATGGATTAAAATATGGCATAAAATGGGTTGTAAATGGCTCTCATCATTCCCCCCAACTTAGCATATTGCACGTCCTCATGCAATCATTATGATCAAGATGTCTTTGGTTTTAACTGGAAGCACTTTAGGTTTATGGATTTTGGCTTTGTCTCCACCTCGAACCATGATAACACATATATAAACACAAATCCCTTTCTTTGCTTCACATGAATGGCTTTGTTTCCACCTCGAACCATGATAACACATATGGATATTGCTTTCAACTTATCTTTTCTCTATCTTTTTTTCAATAGGGATATTGCTTTCAACTTATCTTTTCTCTCTTTTTTTTTCTTTTCTTTTCATTTAAAATTTTGATAGCATCATGGTTCAAAAGGATTCATATGGGAGAAATGTATCTCAATGTGCACAAGAGGAGTTTAAATGGGCAAAATAGGATAGATGAGAGATTAAACAAAGGCTATTGTATGATGGATATAATGGATAGTATGATGGGTCTAGTAAGGGTGACAAATGGAAAATAAAAGGGTGATATTCCTCCCCCCAACTGAAAGGTTGACCGTCCACAGGAAACAAGGAGAAAACAAAGAGGGATAGTGCATAGTGATTAACATAATAAGAAATATAAATAAAGTTAAGAGAGAAAATAAGGAAAATCAAAATTGATTAATTTACCAACATGCATGTGTATAGAGACCAAAGTTGGAACATAGAGTAACTCAACAGTTGTTGCCACCAAAAGCGATGAATCAATCAACAATGAACAAAGAAAGGCATCCAAAACTGTACTACAACACCACAAAAGACCACCAAATGACTAAAATCATCAAAGAGAAGACCACTGGAAGGAACCAAAAAACTAGAAGAGTGACTGAAATTGGAGGGGCCACCATCATCAATTGAACTAGTATAGATCATATAGGAAGTAGCACATTCCACTGAAAACACATCAACTAAACAAGCAACTCAAACTATGGGTGATCAAAGCTGTGAGAATCACATTGAAGAGGAGCAAAGCTACAAGATTGAGTGATAGGAGGTGCCAAGAATGAAAATAACCACTTAAGTTGATGAGTGTTCCTAAAAGGAATGATTAATAGAAAAACCAAGAACACCAATTATTGCATTTTTTTCTTTTTCATTTTTTTTCATTTTTTCACATTTTTTCATTTTTCCACATTTTGATAATGACAAGTGACTGTTGGCAAGCCAATTTTCAATCACACTACTTAATGGCATTGTAAAAATAGTTTTTACCACTAAGAACTTATTTTGCAGTTAACATCCATCAAAAATCAGTTTTTAGATATTAACTAGCCAACAACGCCCAAAAGTTTTCATTGTTGGATCTTTATTGCTTCTTTTTTTTTATTTTTTTTGTTTTTTTTCTTTTCTTTCTTTTTTTTTCAATTTTTCAATAACTACATAGAATGACCAAAGAAATGAAATCCTGACATGGATAATGAAAAATGATACCGTCCAAAGTTTGAGTTTTGTCCATGACCTCATAGAAGGCACTATAGAAACTTGATTGCATAATAAACTTGAAATGATCACCAAGAATAACCTCATCAGAATTGGAACCACAAACCAAAGGATGATGATTCTCATATTTCTCTATGTTGACTGAATAAGAAGACATCTCTTGAAGATATGAAACCCTATTCTTGTGAAGTGTGTGAAATATATATCTCAAGGAAGGCATGTGGTAGCTAGCACTATATTCAAAGTATCATCAGATGTGCTGTTGAATATTCATGAATCTCATTGACCATGCTGCATATTTTCCTTCATGTGATTAATCACCATGGGAAACAAATTGCATCTCAAGGTGGTGAACACCCTATGCCAAAATTTGCATGTGATCTTGAATAGTGAGACATAAGAGAGCCCACACAATGTGAACAAAGCCAACATAGTGTGTTATGCAATGCTTGTGTAGAGAAGCATCATTAACTGGTATTGGTTCTAAGATCATTGCACCACAACAAGAGACCTGTAACCATATTCTCAAAACCAAGCATATCAAGCATAGCATCCATTCAATAACTATATCATTAAGTAGGTTATTTAGTTTTACAAATGATAGATAGATTTATTACTATGAATAGATACTTGATAGAATGGATAAATACAAATAAACTTTTGTGCTCATATAATAGCAATGCTAATTAACACCAGAACACATACCTTGAATTGTGGAGATGCCACATGTGGAGGTTTGTTAAAAGGGCCAATGAAACAACCAATGAAGCTTAATTTGAAATCATCCAAGAACCACAATATTGGAGGGATTCCCCCCAACTTCATGCTACAAGGTCATGAAATCATTAGGATAACCAAAGAAATTACGTAACCCGAAGAGAGTAACACATCTTTAGAATTTTGTGAGCCTTATTGAATGATAGATAAATCAAATTATTTCAATAATTCAATGGATGTATTCCCAAATTAACTGTATGTAGGTTATAAAAGTATACAAAATTCAAATCATCCAAGGAATCAACAAATCAACATGTGTAATCAATGAATGATCAGTTGGATATACAAGAACCAAGAATCAAAAATATATAGATAGTAATACTTTGATCCTTGCTAAATAATGAATCATCCATAGTGTATTTTCATCTTAGGACAATGAAAAGAATCAACAATGAGGAATAATGATCATCCAATTTTAACATTTTGGCCATTAATGCATAGAATCTCGTATGATTGTGCTTAATCAATTATTGGTCCCAAATCAAGAAGTGTGTGAGGGATGCACATTTTAACCATAGGCCTCCAAATATCAATATAAGTACAAGAGTAATAAAATATAGATATTGGAGGATTTGGCAACATGTTTGTAGAGTATGGAATGCATATGGCTTAAAATCACTTAGTGCATGATTGATATTAACACAAATACTCATGAATCCATTAATTAAAATTTGATGCAATTTTAAGTATGGGCTCATTTGTAGGTATTTGGGATTCACTAAGTAGAAAAGAAGAACAAAGTGGCTAATAATTCAATACATAATATTGTTCTTCTAATTTAATTAAACCAAAATCATATTCCTTAAGTGCATCAATATATTCCAATTTCAATTTACCCAATTCAAGCACATCATTATATGGTAAAGGGATCCATGAAAGTTTATAGGTACTATTAACCACCTTATTATGAAGTGTTTTATGAGGCATTAACCACCTTATTATGAAGTTTTTTATGAGGCAATATAGTTTCCTTTGGTGGACATTGTGGAATGTAATGTGAATGTGATAATGGAAAGAATTGTTGAGGATATAAAGTGGATGGGACTAAGGAGGGTGGGCATAATAAAGATGGTAAGGATGGATATGGTGGAATATAATAGGGATATATGGGTAGTTTTGAGCATGCATGATTACATTCATTGTGCATACTAGGTGGAGAAGTATGTTTTGAAGAAATATGTTGGCTTTGTAATGAAATAGAATGACAATATATGTCACCAATAGAATACATACCTTGATCTTCTTGATTTTGAGTTTGAAATTGTTTAGAAATTACAAGAAAAACTTGTCCACTTTCACTCTTATCATGGTGAGACTTACAAACTTGTACCTCATTCACCATGTGCACTTGGTTATTCAGGCATATGCATTGATCATCTTTCTTGTAGCAATTAGAACAACAATTGGTTTAATGTTCATCCTCAAAATCACAGTGCTCTAAGAATTCATCAATGATTTTCTCATGTCCAAACATAGAGATAGAATTCTTGCATACCTATGATAATGGAAGATCAATATAATTTAAGATGCATTCATTAGGTACAGGGGGTGTAAAAATGTCACCTTTGGTCAGTGCGATTTTCCCACTAGTTTCTTATTTTGTTTTTAAATTTGAAGGTGGGGGTCTAAGGGTGGCAGCCACTAGTGGGGTCAAGGGGCAATGCCCCTTGTAAGGTCTTGGGGCAATGCCCTCAATTTTAAACCAAAGTTGATATACTTAAACAACATTGAAAAGGCATCATTTTAAACATTTTTCTTCAAAATTTGCTTGTCTTTACCAATAACTCACAAAAACTTATGATAATGTAAAATATAATTAACTTCTAAAGCAACTAATGAATCCAATTTCTAAGGCCTACTTGAAAAATCTTTTTAAAAACTATAAAGCAATGCATCTATATGATTTACACAACACAAATTAAGATTAGTTACTTAAGCAAGGCTAGCAATTGCAAAAACATTCATCCTAATGAATTGTTCCTAACTCGAATAAAAAAACTAACATGCCTTTGACACCTTTCCTCAACAACTGCACCAAAATGATAGGCCAACACTAGGGCAAATATTATGAAAGAATTAACAATTTATGATGGACTATGGCTGGTCTATACGTGTCAATCCAAGAGTGTAAGCTTGCAAAAAGTATCCAAGAAATATGTCATCAAGGGATGATAGTTGTGAGTTGAGGGTTTATGAATGCATCTACAATACATGAAATTGAATCCATGAAAACCAAGTAAATCCTAGAAACATGAATTGTCACTTCTTGGTGACAAGAACTTTAGAAACAAAAATAAACATTAATCTATAAAATATTAGAAACAATAATAAATAACAATAACATTACTAGTTATATAAATAATACATTCAGATCTAAAATAACTAATCTGAGAAATCAATAAACAGATAAAAATGTAAACATCTAACTTATCAAATAGACTTATTATGAAATTGAATGTTTAACTAACATATTAAAAAACACACTAAACAAAAATACCATCGTGCTTCGCCAAAGAGTGGGCCCAAACTCCTTACTTTGCACGATGGATACAGAAACAAGATATATGCTGATGTGACCATTTGATAACTAATGTTTTATTTACTTCAAAATAGTGTAGTCCAGAACTATGAACAAAAGTTTCTTCCTGTTGAAAATAATATATTCAAATCTACTTCTTGTTTATAGGAATCTGCCTGTTCAAATATGCTTTACATTTATTTTATAGGCAAATTTATATCAGGTTTTTACAACCATTTGTTTAATAACCATCATACAATTAATAACACATTATAACAAAGTTTGATCTCATGCTAAGAATAGGTAATTATTTTGATCGTTCCAATAAACATTAGTTGCTAATTAATGGTTTGAAATGTTTACTACATAATAGAAGTTGGTTCATGTGAGATGTACATATACATTTGCTAATGTGGGAGCATGTAAATATCCGTAAATGAGAATTGAAGGTCTCTATGTTGTTAAAGGATGCAACTTGCATGAGTTTGAATTGTCCATAATAGGTATGATGAAGAGAAACCAACGTGGGTAAACTATCTGTAGAAAGAACCAAAGGAGGGTAGTTTATAGTTAGCAACCATGCCATAATATCCATTTCCCAATGAAGAGATTTAGGCTATGATTATGCAATACATATGAAATGGATAGATTGATGATGCCCATGCCAACTTCTCCTCCATGTGGTACATATCAAGAAGGTTCCATATTAAATTGTATCCTCCAATGATTGGAAGAAAGTGAATGGTAGAGATTGTTATTGGTTCTTATTCAACATGCAACAAGAAGAAAGTATGAAATAGGTGACAAAAACATCTACACTCATTAGTGAAGATGCTGTAATAATAAATATTAGTAAAAGAAATCAATTAATGTAGTTTCCATATTTTAATCCCAAAACAATATTGAATATTGCTTATCCATATTAAACCATATGCAACATAAAATAGGAAAATGGGATGAAAATGGAATGGAAATGGAATAGGGAAGTAAGCATGATAGTGTATGGAATGGATTAAACTATCGCATAAAATGGGTTGTAAATGGCTCTCATCACTCTTCATCAATCAAATAACTGATAGTACTTGAATCTTATAAGCAGTTGTCTTACCAACAAATAGCAAGTTTGACATCAATGACAAAACAATGATTGAAACACATAGTTTCCTTCAACAATGATCTTTTCAATCTATTTTCAACAAATGAATGACCATCACACTAACTCTTTCAATCCACTTCACTTTGAACTTCAAATCTACTCATGATGCCCTTCTGTAATCAACTTAGTCAACAATTTTACTAATAACTCAACCAACACTTCTACTAGAAATTTTAACCTTCTTATCCAGTCCTTATATAGACATACTTTTGCCTCTAAATTACATTCATTAGGGTTTCCACAAATTCCTCTCATCCACAAAATTAATTACCAACTCAGATAAATTGAATTTGTCACTAAGTAAAATATTTTATAGATCCTTCTAGTTGTAATTTCACTTGGAACTTGAAATTTTCTTGGATCTCAACACAGATCTCTAATATTCACTATCTAATTTTACTTTGTTAGTTTCACCCATTGATATTGCTAACTAACTTTGTCCTTATCTTAGAAACTTCCAGAATAGTCCAAATCTTCATTGAACATTGTCCTTTACTCGATCTTCCATAATCTATTCTTCTTTACCAAATTGTGTTCTTGTTTCATCAAACACCTCCATCACTTAGTTAATATTATGCTTTCTTTTTAGAATATTTAGAATAACTAAGAGAGGGGGGGGATAACTGAGAGAGGGAGGGTGAATCAATTATCCTCAGGTCCAAATATACCAATTCAAATTTTAACAACTTCATGTAACTTATTCAAACTCATAAAATCACTCAGCCAATATAGCAAATCATGATCAACAACTTAACTTATTCATTCATCACTATCTCTTTGTTTAGTATATGTTGACTAACATAAATAAACAATAGTAAATAGTATGCATAAAAAAAAACATTCATACATATATGACACTAAGATTTAACGTAGAAAGCCAATTTGGGAAAAACCATCAAGTAAAATGCTACCACTTTTCACTCTTCTAAAGTGGGCTTAGTTAAGAGCTAAACATGTTAAAAGGTTACAAAACACACAGTTAGGTGTGACATAGTTAGAGAATTTAATCACCCTAATAGGAGTGGCATAGCTAGATGAATTTAGATCATTCCATTTGAATGACACCTTGATTAAAAGATTTACAAATGGCTTTTAGGTCAACCTTGATTAAAGGATTTTATTTCCATAATGGTTAGAAAGTAACAACTAGGTTTGATCTATCAAGATACAACTCACTTTACAAATTTAGATCTCAATTTGGCTCAATTGTTGGTTCATTGACTGGACTTCATTATACTCTCCATCTTTGATCTTCTTGGCAACCCTTTAAGCAATCACACTTCACCAATCTTCTCACTTTTCTTCTGCTACTCTACACTTTATAGATTCTCCACAAAATTGCCAATCTAGAATGAACCAACCTTGACAAACTTCCCTTATGCCTCCTTAAATAGGTAGCTTTGATCATTTTTTGCTTTAAAATCATTGTAGATCTTAGATTTTGACTAGATTCATTGAATCTGTCCATCATTTACCCTTGTTCTCCTTTTGCTAATTTTATAGAAATGCCTCTTTAAATCCTTGCCTTTGATTTCTTAACAAACTCAATTCATGCATTAAATATGCTAATTCATTGATCCTTATCATCCACGCACTTTGACCGATCCAAAAATTCAACTATGTCAGCCTCAAAACTCGATTCATCATAAATTGTTAAAAATGCTAACACTTAGTCATCATTATGTTCTTCTACTCAATCATCACTGGGTATCTCAGTCTCTACTATTCTATCTTGCTCATCTTACATTGGCTTGCTTGATCATCATTGTGCTTAGTTGCTACTACATTTTTTCCTTATCTAGCTCACCCATAACTAATGCTCGACTAACACTATTTGCTCAACTAACTCTTAATTTCCTTAATCTTCTATTTCATTGACCTAGTGAAACTATCACTCGGTCAAGTTTATTATTTTACTTAATTTCTTGTCTTCTCTTCTATATATTAACTCATCTATCTTCTTCACTTCATAAAATAATTAAAGAAAATTTTATCTTGTCAAAAACTAACTGATCAAGTGCCCATTGTAATTCCAACATACTTGCTCCTCCTTATTCAACAACTTCACTAGTTCATCTAGTCAACTCTCTTTTCAAATCTTCTTCATCAATCAACTGATATGACACTCTACACTATTAGAAAATGTCTCACTAGTAAGGTTTGACATCAATGACAATATGTAAATTGTTCCAATTATAATTTCCAATAATATTCATGTTTGCAATTGATGGTAACACCCCTAGTTACCATACAAATGAAAAAGACTCTCTCAAGATTTGTCATTAACATCTCCCTATGTGATCTGTAGTAGATTCTTCATTAATATCCTTAGTTTCATTATGATTCTAATCTTTGCACTCTCTTACACTTCTCCCTTTATGATACCATTGGTAATTTAGCTTCTCTCTATTTTATCGAATGGATGGTAACTGCATACATATCTCACTCTGATATGATAGCTTGATAATATACTCTCCCTCTTTGACAACAATGCCAAAGACATCATCCATTTGCATACACATCATCCTCTCTATGTCACTATGTGACTGATATTGAAAGATCACTCCCTTTTTCATCTTTACCTTAACTCCTTGCAGTCTCATCTTCTCATGCTTCAATTCATCTTTCCATAGCTTTAGGCATCTCCTAAAGATTTTCTCTTAGTGGATTAATCTAGTAATTTACCTTCATCACCTTTAGAATCAAACTTTTCTTTCCTAGCATCTTTTAGAATATAACACCTACTTCCAAAGATTTAAAATTAGCTAAAATTTAGTATATTCTCATACCAAGTTCATAGGGAGTTTGGTGTATACCTTTCTTTAGTTGTACTCCATCAAGGGTGTAAACAATGGTGTTGAATTCTTCTCCCTAGCATATTTGAGCAACTTCCTTCTCAATAAACAATTTTCTAGTATAGTCATCTATTGATTTGTTTCTTCTTTTAGCTATGTCATTCTGTTATGGGGTCCTTGGTGTAGATAGTTATCTTTTAATTCCATTCTCATTGTAGAAGACACTAAATTCATCAAAAATGAATTCACCTCCTCTATCAAACCTTAAGCACTTTAATTTCTTACTAATTTCTTTCTCAAATCTTGCCTTATACCATTTCAACATTTGAAATGCATCAGATTGTTCTTTCAGAAACATCACATGCATCATTCTTGAGAAATTATCAACAAATAAAATGAAATGGTGATCACCATAATAACTTTGTACTTTCATAGGACTACAAAGATTAGTATGAACCAACTCTAGTACATCATTAGATGAGTAAAACTTACTTTTGAAGTTTGACTTAGTCATTTTACCAATCTCACATTGCTTACATATCACTTAATTAGGTTTTCTTAAGCTCAGTTTACCTCTCACTCCTTTCTTCCTACTAACCTTGATTATGTTGTCAAAATTCACATGGCATAATTGTGACATAATCAAACATCTTTAGTCCTTGCAATCAAACATGTATTCTTGGTATAATCCAAATATCATAAGTTGCCTCTTATTTTTTCTCCAATACTAATCATATTTCCAACATCATCATAGATCTTCACCTTTCAATTTTGAAACTCTAGTCGATGACCTAAATTATTTAGCTATGTCACACTCAATAGATTGTATTTTAGTCATTGAACATCACATCAATTTTTTTCATTCAACATAATGGAATATTTCCCTCTTAAAGGACATACAACATAATTTCCAAACTTAACAAATGCTTCATCATATTGTTCTATACTATCAAACTCTCCAATATTACCATTCATATGATGTGAACAACCACTATCAATAATCCATATATCATTCTTACTAACTTGAGAAATGAGAACTCTTTCATCTCCATACCTTTTTTCTTCTTCCAATCCATCCTTCATAGCAACATAAACAACTTCCTCACCTTCCTCTTGATTAGCAGTTTCATTCTCAGTGTCATCTTCCTCTGCTAGGTAACACGACTTTTTTCTTTTGTCCTTGTAGTCTCTATTCATTCAATATTTATTCTCCCTTTTGTCATTATTATCATTTTTTTCCTGTCAGGACATCTAGATGTAATATAACCAACATTATTACATTTAAAATAAATCAAAGGTAATTTACCTTTATACTTTCCTTTTCCTCTCAGTAGCCTTGTTGCCAGTAGTGCTTCTATTTATTCCTCTTCTTTATCCTCTAGTTCATAGTCACCATCCTTTTGACTGTAATGAGTGTTTTTTTTCTTGAGCTTACAATGTTTAGAGATGACTTGAAGGAAGTTTCAATCTTTGGTAAACAATTATCAAAATTATTAAGCTCAAAAGCAGTTATCCTACTGACTAGAGTATCAAGAGTAATAACATTACCAGGTATTGATCTCAATTCCCCAATGACTAAAACTCTAATAACATAGATATGCAATAAATTTCTAAGAACTTTTCTTACCAAAACCTCTTCACTTATGGCTCCACCAAATCTTTTTATATAATTAACTACTTCCTTGATTATATTGCTACATTGCACAATATTCTCACCTTCTTGTATTCTCATATCATCAAATTCTCCTCTTTGACTTTCATCCTTTTCCCTTAGTGCATTCTGATCACCTTTATAAAAAGGTGCAACTTCATCCTACATTTCCTTTGTAGTAATACAGTCTTTGACATCATCAAATTCAACATTGGTCAGGAAAGAAGCGATCTCTATCATTTGGGTGATGTGTTCTTGCTTTTGCTTCATATGCTTAATTATCATTAGTCCTAAGGGTGGATATTGGTAAGATTATCTAGAGAGTACAATGCATAGTCTCGAATCCTAGATAGGTACAAACTCATCCTACTTTTCCATGAGGGAAATTTCTCCCTATTCAACTTTGGTGCCTCTCTCTTGTACATCTTCAGATCTTTAGCTTAAGTCTTTCAAACTTATTCCTCTAAGCACCTTTGGTATGATACCAATTGTTAGATAACTAAGAGAGGGAGATTATTTATCCTTGGGTCACAATTCACAATACTTTTAACACCCTAACTTATAAACAAATTCACTTGATATACAGATTAAACTTATTCAACTTGTTCAATTGAATCACAATAGTAAATAACAATTTTAACATGTAACCATGAAATAACATGTGAAACATTCATACACAAATTAACACCAATATTTCTAACGTTGAAGCCCAATGTGGGTAAAAACCACTTGGGACTTGTCACTAAAAATAATTCACTCTTCTGAAGTGAGCTCGGTTAAGAGCCAACCCTATCAAAAGTTATGTACACATTTGCTAGATGTGACCTTGTTAAGGGATTTTCACCAAAGATCATCTAGACATTATCACCCTTCAATGAGCGCTCCATCTAAAGAACTTCAAAACATTCATTAGAATGTCACCCTACAAAAGGATTTACAAATAGGAGTGCTAAGTACAATTAGTTAAGAGATTTTCTGCTATAATGGTTAAAGAGTAACAGTGAAATGATTTGATAAATATGCAGCTACCTTAGCTTGTTCAAATCTCCATTTCACTCAAATATTTCCTTACTAACTGGCCATCACTAACTCCTTCAATCCACTTAACTTTGCACTTCATATCCACTTAGTATGCCCTTCTATAATCAACTCATTCAATAACTTTTCCAATAACTTAGCCAACACTTCTACCATCAATTTTAACCTCCTTATCCAATCCTTATATAGAAATTTGTTTTCCTCTAAATCATATTCATTAGTTTTTCTATGAATTACTCTCATCTACATGATTAATACCAACTCAGATACATTAAATCCATCACTAGGTAAAATGTTTTATAGATCATGCCAATTATAACTTGACCTTGGAAATTGAACTTTTCAATTTCATCTATTTGTCTTGCTAACTAACTTTTTTCTTATCTTAGAATCTTCTAGAATAGTCCAAATATTCACTTAATTGTGTCCTTTACTTGATCTCCCATAAATTGTTCTTCTTTACCAAACTATGTTCTTACTTCACCAAACTCCTCCATCACTTGGTTAACATTACGGTTGATTAAAACTATGCTCTCTTGGTAATCATCTTTTTTTGGTAACATCTCCTACTTGGTAACACTATTCTCCAAATAACTTTACTTAACCTTCCTTCCTCTTCTTTTATGACCAACATTTATGGCTCAATTCAATTCACTAATTTCTTAACTTTTCACTTTTACAACTTCATTCCATTATTATTGACCAAAATAACTTACTTGTGCATCATCTCAACACTTCATCAAGTTATGTAAAACAATAAAACCAATATTATCTTTCCATAGACCAATTCATCAATTGCCCAATCAAGCTCAGATACTTAACATCACTTCTTCATTTCATTTTCTAACTTTACTATCCATTTCTCTATTCAACACCACATCCTTCAGATGATATGCAACATACATGAATCAGTATTGGAAATCAACTTGACATCAATGAAAACATAACAACTGATCTAACTCTTCTAGATATAATTCAAATCTCAATTATCTAACCCTGTTCCTCATCAACATCACTTGTGTAATATTTCATTCATTAGCATCATTTGTGTCTAACATAGAATGCACGAGGCATATTGTCTGTGTATTATATGGAGTGATATGTTGTATGCTTCATCCCTCAACACTATGTGAATGTCTTGGTGTGAGATATTCCAAATCAATTTAGGTCAACATGGTCGAAGGCTGATGATTTAATGTTTTTGTATGAGATGCATGATGCTTGTATGCAAGTAATATGTCAAGTGAGTGAAAATATTTTAAGGAAAATTTTGTGTGTTGAAGTTGATGCAATTGGTACCAAACTATAATATGCTTTCTATTTGTAGAGTATTAATGACAATGAGTTAAGTGGTAGATTCATTTTATTATTTCTTATATTATTGTCTCTAAAGTTAATTATATTGGTAGTAAGCCCATCTATATTGGTAATGAGACATATTTTTATCTCTAGTATATTTATCCCAAATGGTTGTGAGAAAAATAGTAATGATTCAAAAAAAAAATTGTCTAATGCACATTTTCATATGAGTGTTGGATGTGGATACTTCAAAAAATACAGATGTCATTTCCACTTCCGAATAGCTTGTGGAACCTTCTTGAGGCATGACCACTAATATACACAATCTCACTCTTTACCTCTTTGTGGGATGTTATTCCGTCATCTATAATTTGGGCATTATGGTGGGAAAGGAATATGTGGATTTTTAGAAAAGTCTCTTCCTTTTAGAACTTTACTCAAAGAGTAAAATATAATAGATTTAATCAGCATCAATATTTTTAGGATGAATCTCTCTTCTAATTGGTTCACTATGTGGGATGCTTCCATGAAGAAATCTTGGCCAAATCTTTGCATTCCAACACTAGGAAGCATCTCATCTCTCCCTAAGCAAAAAAAGAAGTAAAATTATTTTTTGATGGTTCATCCCACATGAATTCTGCCAAATTTGGAGTGGGATTTTCAATTAGAGATACTTTGGATGCACTCATCATAGGTACAGCTATACCTATCCACTTCACAACAAATAATCAAGTAGAAGCACTTGCTCTTCTTTATGGCCTAAGAGAAGCAACATCAAGGGGCATCAAGATTTTTCACATTACAGGAGATTCTTCTCTTATCATTCATTCATTCATTAACCTAAGATAAGAATTACTACAAATTGGCAAATCTAATATATCATGCAACAAACATGAGATGCCCTTTAGCTCTTTCAAAATGTGATCATTGGCTACACAATTTGAGAAGAGAATTTATTGGTTGATGCATTTACTAACTTGGTATCAAATGGCACTCATTTCATCTTGGAGGGTATATCAAATTTTCTTCACAATTTTCTAGATATTGTTAATACCGTAACTAAAGAAAAGGCTTAGTTAGCATTCTTGGGTGGGACATGGCACATATAATTATTTGATTTGGTGGGAAACTTCATGCAAAATTCAAATTTCAAATATGTCACATACATTCCCATTCACAATAAATATCAATTCTTCCATTTGTCCAGTGGTACACAACTTAGGACCCAGTCATATTAAGGCGCCTGATTCACATAGTTCATATCTCTTCAAATCTTACCAAAGCTATTGAGATTCTCGAATGACTTACTTCACACTGACAATTTTTCACCCCACTACCCAATTTTTTACCACATCTTCTTGCATGTACGTTGGACAAGTTAATTCCCTAACCTATGAAAAACATTGTCATTTATTTATATTAGAAAGACTTATTTTTCACATACCTTTCATTCACCATTTTCTTTCCACTCTGATTTATGATTTCGCTCATGGGAGTCTTGCATTGCAAGCATGGGAAGCCATTGTTAAATGCAATGAGTTTTGAAAATTTGACTTTTGTGGACAAAGAACTTCCATTGTGCTCATTTTGTATTGCTAAAAAGATGGAAAATGTGGAGTATAATTATCGCATTACAATTCTCCTATAATTTCCTTCTCACTCTTTCTCTAGGGTCATTTTAGTTGATACACTAGGTGCCTTCTTTCATATGGAGTGTGAACAATGTACTTACAGTATATGGGTCTTCTTGGCTGATGAGATTCTCTCTTCTAGCTCAAGGCATATGTTATATCCACACAACTTGATCTCCATCTTTCTATCAAATTCCATGAATTTCCTTCAATCAGAATCTGAATTGTTGGGTTTAGTAGATAAGCTTCTTAAGCTAGGAATTATCTTTGGCAATGCTCTCCTAGAAGCAATGGATGATTACTGGTTATGGGCAAGTCCAACACCTATTGGAGGTGTAATCCTAGTCGAGGAACTTGGTAAAGGGTCACAATTTGACCCTCTATTTGTGATTATTAAATGCACACTAGAGACAATGGATTTTAGGTTTCTTAATAGGGCACATTGTAAGTATGGTGACCAATTGCTTAAGTCCTTGATTATACTCACTAAATCTAAAATTTGTGCCCTCTTTTCTCTTGTGGATCACCATCATGATGTTTGTGCTCCTCCTCTTATTCATTGTGCATGTCATCTTCATAGTTCTTCCAAATCTTAGGCTCATGGTCTTACTAGAGGAGTTCCATAAGACATGCATGAGTAGTGTCTTTGGTGCCTACTGCTATTTGGGCTTTGATAACTATGGTCTCTAATTTTTTTTTGAGGATACAATCTTGGGTTAAGTTTTTTGCAGTCTGCTACAACTCAATGGTTGATATTTTGAAGTTTTTTGTATTCTATAATTATGATATATTAAAATATTGTCTATAGTATTCTTTCTTCTCTTTGCATATTTTTCTTTGATAATTTATATAGATGATATTCTTCTTCTTCTTCGGACATAATCTCTACATACTTCTTCTTCTACTAATTAGGTCTCTAGTTCATGGCATGTGACTCCACTACCATTTTTGATATTGTATTCAAATCTTTATTCTTATTATTAATATATATAGATGTACGTATTTTTTTATAAATAAATAAAAATGATCCAAACAACTGTAAGAACATTGACAACGAGGCACTTGTAAAAATCACCTTAATTGGTGTCACCTTAACCAATGTTTATTTCATGAGAATTAGTTTTTGCATAGTTTTTTCCAAATTGATTTTCCACTCCTAGTGTTCTTTGTGTTGATGTTTCTATGCTTTCATGTTTATCTTTGTTATGAATATTTGATGTGGTTACCAATAAGATTAGAAGTTAATATACCTAATTAGTTGTATAGTTTATGAGTTTACTGACAAAGAAAATTTTTTATAAAGTTTTTTGGAATAACTAATTTACCCCCGCCCCCACTCCCCCTAATTATATATATCATGTTCAACACTATTCCTTTGGAGTCTTCAATCTTTAGGATGTATTTACGACAAATCTTGAAGTGGACTAAATTGTGAAGCTTGCAGAGGAGCCTCTCATAATTCCAACAATAACTTAAAGATATCTAGATATGAACTTGCATTCACTTTGAGTTCACCAAAATATGGACAAGGGATTTTTTCACCCTCAAGATTGATGAAATCTTAAGAAGTGAAATGACCCTTTTACCATCTCACAAAACTAGTGCTCTGTTGAGTTAGGGGGATGAATTGATTAACCAATATTAAAATCCAATGTAAATTTAAGATACTCAAATAGAAATAACTCTATGTTGCAAACTAATAACAATGTTGTTAAACTATTAAAAGAAAAAGATATATTCACCAAGATGACCTAATGAAATTTTCCAAACCATTACCTCTAATACCAGTTCTAGTCAAGTGTTATAATGTATATTTAGTGTAATGAAATACCTTGCACAATAGAAGAAATAATATGAAATGTTATATAAATACTTGATAATAACTGAGAGTAATAGGCCACTTCGAGGAAGCAACCTCCAAATATCTCCAATAAGAACACATTTCACAATATGATGTTGAAATAAGACTCACAACCTCCTATATATACCTAATTATGCTTAGGTTGAATAGACACAACCCTACATAACACCTAGGCCAACCTACCTACCTAAATAATAATATAATAATGATAAGATGACTTAATTAAGGATTAAGATAGCCACAAGTTGACTATTCATAACCCCATATACACCAATATTAAGGGCATAGCATGCCCCCTCACTTGAAAGAAGCATTGTCCTCAATGTTAACCAAGTGTGGATTCTTTTGAATGAACTCCTCATCCTCTCCCATGTGGCCTCTTCAACTAGTAAGTTCTTCCATTGGATGAGTTACTGAGTCAAGGTTATGTTCCTTAGCTTCTTTGTACATATTTGAAGAATTCACTCTAGTTCCAAAATTATTCTTCCTTCTTCATCAAGGTCCGCTAGTACTGTTTGAGTAGGAATATTCTACCCAATTACCTTCTTCAAACAAGAACATGAAAAATTGGATGTATCTTTGTTGTTGGTGGAAACTCAAGCTTGTAGGCAACACTACCAATATTTTACATGTTTCGGTATGGTCCATAATATCTTGGAGATAACTTATTTTTTGCTTCATTGATATTTGTCTATAAGGCTACAATCTCAATAAGACCCAGTCCCCAAATTCAAAATTTCTTTCACTACAATGTTGGTCCACTTGTTGTTTCATTTGATTTTGTGCCATAGCTAAATTCTCCTTAAGTCTTGAAAGTGCCTATTGTTGATGAAGCAAGTGGTCCTCTACTACCTGAACTCTTGGTGACACCTTTAATGATGATGTGATGGAAGAAGGATGATATCCATAAAGTGCCAAAAATGGAGACATTTTTGATGAGCTATGAAAAGAAGTATTATACCACCATTCTACAAGAGGTAGCCAATCTAACCATTGAGATTTTTTTTCTAAAGTGAAACAACATAGATATCCTTCCAAACATTTATTAGCAACCTTAGTTTTCCCATTTAATTGAGGGTACTATGAAGAGCTATGAGCCAATTGAGTACCCAAACATGAGAATAAATCTTTTCAAAAGTGACTAGTAAATATAGGATCGCAATCACTAATAATAACCTTAGGTGTACCATGTAACTTTTGGATATGCTCCAAGAAAACTTTTACCACTATACTTGCCATAAAAGGATGTAATAATGCAATGAAATGTGCATATTTAGTGAGGCAATCAACTACTACCATGATGACATTATAACCTTTAGATTTGGGAAGCCCTGTGATGAAGTCCATGGATACCTCTTCCCAACATTGGCTAGGAATAGATAAAGGTTGGAAGAGACCTAGTGTCTTAATTGTTTCCCCCTTATTTCTTTAACAAACCAAACATTTAACCACAAATTTTTGAACATCACCTTTTAGTCCTTACCAAAAAAAAATCTTGCTTGACCAGATGATATGTCTTCAAAAATTGTGAATGACCACCAATTGGGGACTCGTGTAGTTCTTTAAGAATATTGTGTTTAAGAGTGGAATTTTTGGTAGAGATACAAGTGCTCTTTATACCAAAGAATATTCCACTTTAAAAACAAACTTATTTGAACTACTAGGGTCACTTTTGATTTGCTAGATGAGATTACTTATTGCAACATCATTTTGTAACTCTTCTTTGGCTTCTACCACCCAATTTTCTTTTAATATTGAAAGGGCACACAATAAGGCTTCATCTTTTTCATCCTTCTTGGAAAGCACATCAACCACAATATTTTCCTTCCCTTTCTTGTATACAATTTCAAAGTCACATCCCAACATCTTAGTGACCCATTTTTGTTGCTCTTCTAATGATAGTCTTTGTTCCAAAAAAGATTTTATGCTATCATGATTTTCTGTAACCTTGAAGTGTCAACCCATTAAATAAGGCCTCCATTTTTTAACTGCATGAAGGATTGCTAGAATTTCCTTCTCATAAATGGGTTTGAGTTGATTTTTACCTTTTAATTGATGACTCTCAAAAGCAATTGGTCAACCTTGTTGCATGAGAACCACTCCTATCCCATTTCTAGAAGCATCACATTCCACGATGAATTCCTTGGTGAAATCTGGAGTGGCAAGCACTCGAGTTGTACACATAGCCTTCTTCAATTGCTCAAATGATACATTAGTAGATTCATTCCAATGAAAAGAATCCTTCTTCAATAGAGTGGTAAGGGTTGTTGCTATATGACCATAATTCTTCACAAATCTTCTATAGTATTTTATCAATCCCAAGAAACCCCTCAACTTCTTAATAGTTTTTGGAATAGGCCATTCCATGATAGCCTTAACTTTGTTAGGGTCTACCTTTACTCCTTCATGTGAAACTATGTGTCCCAAATACTCCACCTCTTTAATACCAAAAGCACACTTGGATTTCTTAGCATAGAGTTGATGATCTTTGAGTAATTGTAATTCTTGATCTACATGTTGCAAATTTTATTCTCAAGTCTTGCTATAAATTAATATATCATCAAAAACACTAACACTAACTTTCTCAATAACTTCTTGAAAATGGAATTCATCAAAATTTGGAATGGAATGGTGCATTAGTAAGACCAAATGGCATCACCAAAAATTCATAATGACCCTCATGAGTTTGAAATATTTTCTTACAATTATCTTCCTCCTTAATTTGAATTTGGTGATAATCCAATCTAAGATCTAACTTGGTAAAATATATAGCTCCATTTTATTCATCTAGAAGATCATCAGTGACTAGAATAGGAAACTTATCTTTAATGGTGTACTTGTTGAGAACTCTATAGTATTGACACATGGGCCAAGTTTCATCCTTCTTACACACCAACACAATAGGTGAGGAGTAAGCACTTCGGCTATGCCTAATAATTCCTGCCTCTAGAATTTCCTCAACAATTTTTTCTATCTCATTTTTTTTAATGTGTGGGTACCTATAAGGCCTAATGTTTGGTGGTTGGCTCCCTGGAACCAGTTGTATGGCATGGTCATGATCCCTCTTAGGACGAATACCTTTAGGCACATCTCCAAGAATCACTAAGTGACGATCAATTATTGGTTGTAAATCTGGATGAATAAGAGCATTGGATTGAGAGACTTCTAATGAACATAGCTGGGTCACAAATCCATCCACACCTTTCTTAAGAAGTTTTTTCATTTGATGAGAGCTTTATTAGAGTATTTTTCATTTATGCTTATTAATTAAATCATATTGATTTAATTATTAAGTTTCTATTACTCTAGTTACTTAAGCTTCATTTAGGTGCATTATTAATTAATAATGTGCAACCTAGCTTTTTCCTTTAGGGTTTCTATCTCACCTTTATAAGGTTGAGCATTGTACATTTTCATTATCTCTTATGCATTTTTCATTTGAGAGCAACTTTTCTTCTGTCTCCATTTTTTAGCAAAACCCTTGCCTCTTGTCTTTTTCTTTTGTGACAAGTTTTTTCATGCAGGGATTCGAAGGCTTTGTGGATTTGATTGGCTTATTTACTCAAATCCTACATGGTATTAGAGCCAAATCTGCTATAGCTTGTTCGTTATTTGGAGAAAAAGGAGAATGAGGGTTTGGCAAAACATATCTGGAATTTTTTGGGTTTTTTTGAGAAAACAAGGGGGTCACTACTTTTCAAAGTAGGTTGAGGCCAAAAAGACATCATAGGTGGATCCAAAAGGTGTCAAAACCCTTGTTTCCATATAAAATTTGTCTAATTTGGACAATGTTGCTCCGAGAGGCAAAAGTTTTTTGCCCAAAAAGGTCATACAACCTTTTGCATGTAGATCAAGGCAATTTTTTTGTTAAAAATTTAAAAAAAGGCTGATCGTTGGTGCTCCACCTAGTGGCCACCCCAACACTGCTCAAGCATCACCAACGCTTAGCCAAGCAAGCTCGACAACTGCCACGACACTGCCCTTTCGTGACTACCACCGGTGCGCCACCCTGCGGCCACCGCGGCTCAGCTCCACTAGCAATGCCACCTTTGCAGTAGCACCACCACCTATCAACATCGACGTCTGATGTCAGCTTTTCAACAGATAACATCATCTTGATGATTGCTAATCTCACTTTCTCGACCAGTGACGTCATCATTTTGGTCGATGACATCATTTTCTAACTTGTGACATCATCATTATGTTGCTGACATCATCAACCTAGCTGCTAATGTCATCAATCTATTAGATGGATTTTTTTCTTGGTGACAGCCTGGTGACGGTTGTATGGGTGTCAAATTTAAGCCCTTGTCTATAATTTTCTAGTGAGCTCCTTTTTTTGGACCTGCAATCAGTTTTTTGCTCATAACTTGAGCATACAGACGTATTTTTGTAATCCAAAAGAAGAACTAGAAAGCTAACTCAGAGACAGAGACAATGGTATGGTTTTGTTTGATTTTGAGTTCATTTGAGCTACCAATTTTGGTGTTGAAGTAGAGGCTTTTGTTTCCCTCTTTTCTGCATCCGAAATCCAAGTTCCTTTCTCAGTTTTTATGCTTTCTATAGTTGTTTTCTTTGGTATTTGAGGGATATCATTATCTATTGTGGGGGGGAATTTTCTTTTCTATACTTTACTTTAGAATAAGACCCTTCTACTTCCATCTTCTTCTCTCAATGGTAGACTCTTATGTCGCCTACCTTACACCACACAACTACCATACTTGAAAAGGATAGATGACCAGATTTCTTATGGAAAAAGGATTATGGTCGTGTCTCGATGCAGCTCAGCCAGTTCTATAGAGGCCTTATGAGCTTCTTATGCAGTGTAATAAAATGGATGAGGCAATGGGCCTCATTGTAATGAATATTTTAGATGGGTTATTGTTTCACTTGGATGGTTTGAATACACCTAGGGCTATGTGGGACAAGTTTTCAACCTTATTTGGCACAATGAATTAGTTCAGGGTTCTACAGATAGATGCAGAGTTTACCTCCTTGATTCCTAAATCCTTCACTAGCATTGAGGATTTCTTGATGAAATTCAAGTCTTTTTGATCTATGTTACAAGTTGCTAGAAAGAAAAAGTCTGATGATGAGTGTATCTTCCTGATATTGTCCAAGCTTCGAGGATCTTATCAGATTTTCACTTCTACCTTCTACTCCACTATGGATGCTCTAGGTGCATGACATGTTATGCCCTCTTTTGAGACCTTTTTTGATTGTTTGACTCATGAACAATCAAAGCCTACTTAGTTGGATTCTCTTACAAGTTCACAGTCATAGGCATTGCTTGCCAAGCCACCTTAGAGTACACAAAAATTGAAGCAGATATCAGATTCCTCTTCTTAGCACTCCACTGGCCCACCATCTTCTTCTAAGAAGGAGAAATAGAAGATTGAGAGACCTACATGTTCCTATTGTTAGAAGGGAACACATGATGATCACTTTCCTATCAGAAGAAGATTGATGGTTACGAAAAACAGACAGCGAATTTGCAAGCTCTTCCTTTCCTCTCCATCCTCTTCTAGCTCATAGGGGTCTACTTATCTATCTTCCACTATCAATCCTACAGTTGGATAGGATCTTGGAAAGGGTCATGCATTATGGGCTTCCTTCACATTCCCTTCACAGGTCCCTTGGATACTTGAGTCAGGTGCTTCTCACCATATGGCATCTTCTTGAGAGATCTTCTCTTCTTTTGAGGCTTCTTCTATTCCCCATATTATCATTGGGAATAACATTGTTATGACAGTTTGTGGGAAAGGCATTGTATGCATTTAGGATGACACATTCAATGATGTATTGTATGTTCCATCTCTGTCTGTAAACCTTCTCTCGATTTATCAAATTTCTCATAATGGGTCTGAGAAGACAGTTGAGTTCACTCCAGATTCAGTTTTCATTCAGGATAGTATGACAGGAGGTATTGTTGCTACAGGGATAGTTGATCTTTCCACCCGTCTCTACTCCTTTTCACACTTTGGTCGACCTTTGCCAGAGCACGACTCTCCTCCTTTGAGAGAGCATCGTGTGGTACAGTTAGGTTGCCTGAACCTCTGCGTGGTTCCTGAGACTACTGTTTTGACTACCCTGCCACCTCCTCTTGAGCTCTTTTCTATTCATTAGGATTCTTCTTTAGCACTACTTGATCCTCCAGCTCCATTCATCGAACCACCAGGTGCAATTTTTGAGGATTCTATAAAGGACATTCATCTCCTCTTTGATGATAGTGTCAGCACACCTGTCATACCACTTACATTGGGAATTCCCTTTCAGGATCCTCATGTCTACTCCTTTGAGCATCATCTCAGCCTTCCTGTGACACCTTAGCTTTCAAGGTTCCCTCTATAGTGTCCATTGGCTTTCACTCCTTTGCATTGGAGTCATAGCAGTTTGTTCATTGAACAAGGAGTTCTTTCATTCCAAGGGGCTTTGGAGCCTCGACCCTCTCTCACGAGGGGGGGGGGGGGGGGGGGGGGGGGGGTTGACATCACACATTGTACTTATGGCTTTGAGAGAGTCTCTTGAAGTCATTACATCTCTTTTTGGAGAGGAGTTTTGCCCACTGGGTTTTCTCCTTTACTCCAAGTTTATAGAGATTTCCTTGTACTGGGTACCTGATCAAGCCTTGTTGTTGGGACCCCCTTTTTTTTTTTGTCATAGCTTTGCTAGGTAAGCTTACTCCCTGCTTTTAGCTTAAGGGGGGGTATTAGAGTATTTTTCATTTATGTTTATTAATTAAATCATATTGATTTAATTATTTTCTATTACTCTAGTTACTTAAGCTTCATTTAGGTGCATTATTAATTAATTATTAATTAATAATGTGCAACCTAGCTTTTTCCTTTAGGGTTTCTATGTCACCTTTATAAGGTTGAGCATTGTACTTTTTCATTATCTCTTATTCATTTTTCATTTTAGAGCAACTTTTCTTCTGTCTCCATTTTTTAGCAAAACCCTTGCCTCTTCTCGTCTTTATCTTTTGTGACAGGTTTTTGCATGTAGGGATTTGAAGGCTTTGTGGATTTGATTGGCTTATTTGCTCAAATCCTACAAGCTTACCATATGTGGGGATTTTTCCTTCAATCCCCTTAGCTCCACTACCTTCCTTTTGATTGAAATTGCATGAATAGTTCTTGGAAGTTCATCTTGATTGTTCCCAATGTAGTAAGCCATTGTACTCCCAAAACAACATATGTTGCACCCAATGGATATTGCATACATTGGGGTATCAAGTTGATAATCTTAAATGGATAATTTGGCTATGACACTTCCTTGAATAACTAATTATGCCCCCATTTGCAATCAAAACCTGAAACTCTGGGGTTGGATATATAAAACAATTTAGAAGAGTTGCTAACTTTTTTTTGATGAAATTATGAGTACTAGCTGAGTTGATCAACACTATTACTTTATGCTTCTTTAAGAAACCCATTAGCTTGAGAGTTTGTGGTGTACTAAAACCTGAAAGTGCATGACAAGAAATGATTGGTTGAGAATCATGTGATTCCTCACCTGACTCCCTATCCTCCTCTGATATGGGCTCATCCTCTTCTTCCTCACTTGGACCTCAATATAGAACAATTTCTTTTCAGTACATTTATGTCCTCGACTATATTTCCTATCACAATTGAAACACAACCCTTTTGCTCTTTTCTTTGCAATTTTTTGTGGAGCCAACCTAGTAGGTTGAGGAAGAGAAGGTGTTGAATATCCTTTTCTTCTTGTCACATTAGCCCCTTGCTTTCTAGGAATCAAAAACTTCTTCTATACCTTGCTTGCCAATATAAAAGACTCATTTACTGAGTTGGGGAAAAATATGCATACCTCATGTTGAACGTGATCCTTTAGACCACCCAAGGATAAATCATTCAAGTTCTCCTCTATAATTTTATCCACTCTTAAGGATGGATTTTGGAATTTTTGAATATAATCCTTAACTAATCCTATTTGTTAAAGCTTAGCAAGTTGGCTAAAGAAGTTTTCTATCACACTATTGTTATATTTGTGCTTGGAGTTCTTCTCTAAAAATTGACCATGATATAGTGATACCCTTTTTCCTCCTATGAGTACAAAGCCAATGATACCAAATGAATTGATCTGGTTCTAGATATAAGGAAGCCATCATGACCTTTTGTCCATATGGGATTTGATGTACTTCAAAAAAATTCTCCATTTGATTTATCCATGTTAAAGGATCCTTGCCATCAAATTTGTGCATATCCACCTTTAGAAAAAAATTTCTAGATCTCGTACGATTAATAAAATGTGTGTCATTATTAGTCGACTTGAAGGTTTCACCTCGATTGCTTAAGAGCTCCTTTTTTGTTTCATTCATATAGGTGCTTAACATGCTTCATCTAATATATCTCCTTGTAGGTCACACATATCGCTCTTAACCTCTTCCTTGAACTTACTTAGTTCCTCAATGGGATTTCTATCCTCTGTTGTTTCCCAATCTTGATCTGAGGATTTCCTCGGTGTGGTAGCATTCTTTTTGCCTCTTGTTGAAGGCCCCGTCATGATGGAAACCAATATTTTTGAAATGAATCACACAAATGAAATGTAAATTCTCTATTTTTATTTTTATTTTTTTTAACTATAACTTACTAGGGCCAAGATATCCTTACTCAGAAAAAATAAATTTAAAAAAATCCATTTTTTAATAGCAAATTTGCTTCCTTGAGAGAAAATTTTCCTAATTTTATAATATCCTACTTATTTTTTCTTCAATTTTTCCATGATTTGAAATTTAGGCTCCTCTAATATGTATTCAAAAACCCAATACAAGTTATACTCCAATTCAGTAGGATGTGAGAGATATGAAGATCTCAATAAATTGTGTAGAAATAGTAATTCTGCAATAATTTTCTCAAATTTGCTCCAATTCCTCTAAATTTTGGACTCTAGCTTCTTTAATATGGTTGTCAAAAACCCTTTAAAAAAATTTGAAAAAATTGCTAAAATCTGAAAGTTATGCTCTGCCCAAAATCGCCCCAATATTGAGAAAAAATCTTGCCTCTATAGTGCTAAGATCATGCTTTGATAACACTTGTAATGAAATAACTTGCACAATAGAAGAAATAATATGAAATATTATATAAATACTTGATAATAACTGAGAGTAATAGGCCACTTCAAGTGGGCAACCTCCAAATATCTCCAATCAGAACACACTTCACAATATGATGTTGAAATAAGACTCACAACCTCCTATATATACCTAATTATGCTTAGGTTGAATAGAAACAACCCTACATAACACCTAGGCTGACCTACCTACCTAAATAATAATATAATAATTATAACACGACTTAATTAAGGATTAAGATAGCCACAAGTTGACTATTCATAACCCTATATACACCAATATTAAGGGTGTAGCATTTAGAATGTCATTATGTAATGCCCAAATATTTTTCCTTAAACCTTACAAGAGAAAGAGGTAACATACCTTTGTAATGCCTAATTTTAGCACAACTAATAATGTTTATATATATATATATATATATATATATATATATATATATATATATATATATATATATATATATATATATATATATATATATATATATATATATATATATATATATATATATATATATATATATATATATATATATATATATATATAATTTGAACCTTAGTAGACTTAGTCTAGTGAAAAAAAATTACACATCTAATGATTTTACATGCTATATAAGTTACATTGAAAAGCCTACAACAATTATAAATGTTTGGTGTATTATATGGGAGACTAGTACATATTAATAAGTATTCCATCTAAGAGCTCTCTCCAATTGGAATTAGAAACCTTTCTTTCCTAATGTATGGAGCATCTTACTTCTTGATCAAATAACTATATATTTCCTTATTATCTTTATCAAACCCCAAACAATAATGTTACATGGTAATCTACAACATTTCTTTCTAATTCAACATTGGAAATAAGTCTCGGTGACATTATTTTATTTCAATATCAAAATTAATAATACCATTTAACAATTTTTGCTCTTAAATAAAATAAAGTATTCTTTAATGGTGGATTTACCAAATGCATAAGATGTAAATCTCATATTATGCATTTTTTTTTTCTATTTATTAGATGTCTTAATGTTATCCATTTTTATTATGATTTCTAAGAGCTTTAACAACAAAAATACAAATAAATAAGTTCAATAAATGATTTAAACCAAAATATCTTGAATATATATATATATATATATATATATATATATATATATATATATATATATATATATATTTATATATTTATTTATTTATTTATTTATTTATTTATCTTTTCCTTTCCATTTTGTAAATTAAACTCAAATAATATTTCTCCATATTTTGGTGGGTCTCCCACTTTTGCCCAAAAAAAAAAAGAAACTCCATATTTTAATGAAACATATCATACTATGAAATATTTATGTCATAATATTATAAGTTAAAACAAATAAATCAAATAACTTTCAATTTTAGTTTGATTTTTATTTTGAAGTTATTCTTGTGAAACATGTCATATTATAAAATAAAAATAATTCTATTAATATTTTGTGGTTATTTTATTGAAGAATTTGAGCAATACAAATCCACAAAACTTGAAGAACACCTACTTGCATGCAAGAACCTGTCACAGAGAAGAAAAGACAAAGAAGAGGCAAGGGTTTTTCTCTGGAAATATAGAAAATTATATTATCAAATCGAAAGAATGAATGAAATTTACAATTGATCAATCCTTATAGAAGGAGATCATAAAACCTAAAGGGGAAACCCTAAGAGGTAAATGACATGTAATAATTAATATTTAATTATTAAATAGAAATTCATGTGCATAAAGTGAAATCTTAAGAAGGGAGTAAATGTAATTTAATAAATTAAATTAAATTAACTCTCTAACACCCCCCCTTAAGATGGGCAACAATGCAACTACCAACAATGCATGAAAAAACAAGGAAACTACAATGCTAAAAGAAAACTTGGGTCCTAGCAACAAGGCCTAATGAGGTACCCAATCACAACCAAATCTCTACGAAATAGAAAAATAGGGAAAACCATGTGGGAAAAGTCATACTCCAAAAAGATATAGAAAGAAAAAGTACAACTGATATGTCTCAAGAGACTCTCTCAAAACTATAAGTACAATGAAACCCTCCATGATAGAGGATTTAGACTCCATAGCCCCCCCGCCCCGCCCGCCCCCCCCCCCCCCCCCTTGCCCAAGAATGGAAGAACTCCTATGTTGATGAATAGACCAATGCGACTCCAATATGAAAGAAACAAAGGAACTGGACAAGAAGGATGAAATGCCTAAATGTAAGGTGAAGCTGGAAGTCCTAGATTATGCTCAAAGGAGAATGCATGAGAATCTTGAAATGGAATCTCCAATGGAGGCAGGATAATAGGTGTGTTGACTTGATCATCTGAGAGGAGATGTGTGTCCTCTAATATATCCTAAACAATTGCACTAGGTGGCTCAATAACTAGAGTTGCAATGGTAGGCAATGTTGAAGAGTAATCATGTGGAATAGATGGAATCTAAATAGGAGGTGGAGACGTAGAAGTCATAACACTAGTCTCAAGAACAACACATAAGTTCAAGTGACTCGACTTCACCTCAATAGTCTCTCGTGAAGGAGAGTGAGTCTCCAATAGTGGAGATGGTGGACCAAAATGAGAGAAAGAGTATAAGCAGGAAGAATGATCAACAATCCCTATAGCAAGAATAATATATGTCTTGCTATCTCTGATGTGCACTAAATCTTGTGCAAACTCAACTATCTTCCATGTCCCACTGTGTGTAATATGATAAATAGAGAGAAGGTTATATGACAAAGATGGAAGACATAGTACATCATGAAATGTACCATCATCAATGTCAATAGAACATTTCCCACATACAGTCATTACATCATTGTTCCCCATCAAAATGTGTGGAGTAGAAGAAGCCTCAAAACAAGAGAACAAATCCTAAGAAGATTTCATATGGTGTGAAGCACCTGAATTCTATAACCATCTAGAAGAATGTGAAGTAGCAGTTGCACATAGTGCATGACCCTTTCCTATATCCTTACCATTTGACTGAAATGATGATGAAGAATAAGATTTGTGAGAAGTAGAAAGAATATTAATGTTGTTCTTTTGAAGGAGAGTTGTCAAATCTGAAACCTAGTTGGCATAGCCATCTAACTTCTTCTCATAACAATGTGACTCATCATGGTTAGACTTATTACAATAAGAACACTTTGGTCTATTTGGCTTTGGTTTATCCCCCTTAGGAGGAGGTGGGTTTGATGTGATGTGAGGGCTAGAATCAATCTGAGACTCTATAAGATGTGACTTATGTTTCTTCTTCTTCTTTCCAAAAGATGTCTAAGCTACCAATGAGTAAGTACGTGAGCGTGTGAGAGAGTCCAACTGAGAGGTCTTATCTTTTTCTTGAGTCAAAAAATCACAAAAAACTTCAAAGGATGGGATGGTAAATCTAGTACCCAAAGCATCCATGGTGGAATGGAAGGTAGAAGCAAAAATTTGAAAGTTTCCATGAAGCTTAGAAAGAATCAAGTAAGTGCACTCAGTGTCAGTCTTGGTTTTGCCACAACCCTGCAATAAAGATCTATGTTGTTTTAACTTCATCAAGAATTCTTCAATGGAAGGAAAAAGAATCTAGCACAAGAGAGGTAAGCTCTACCTCAATCTGAAGTGCCCTAAACTCATTCACTATACCAAACAGGTTGTCAAGCTTGGTCCACATAGCTAGAGTGGTATGACAACCATCAGAATGAAATCGTAGACTATCAAATATCTGTAAAGAAATCAACCCCATTGTCACATCCATCTTGTTCCTGGGTAAAAGCGCAAACCTGTGTCACCTTTTATAAAGGAGAAGTGATATCAAAATTTAAAGTCTTCAACTTTAATGACATAAAAGTGGCATTTGTGCTTAGAATTTGAAGATGATGTAAACTAATGAAATGTGTAAAATTAGATGAAGTTTATGTCTGTAATTTTTTTGAAAAAAATTGAGTGAAAATTTTATCTATTTTTTAATTTTTAAAGTCTATTTTTTAATTTTTTTTAAATGCTGAAAATATAGAGTTTTTTTCCCATCAAAAAAAAATATGAAAATATTCATATTTTGGTCTGATTTTGGAATATGTTAGATTCAACATGTATAGCTAGTGCACCAAAAAAGAAAAATTGAAATTCAGCTAATATTTTTTAAGTTATAACTGGTCAAAGTCAAAGTTATCAAAAATTGACAGGATTTTTCTCCCGTCAAACTTTTTTCATCAAATCTACATTTTTTTTATTTAAAATTACATATTCTTGAAGAAGACTCTCTCCTCTAGTGCATCATTAAAAAATAATAATTTTTGAACATGATTTACTATTTTTTTCTTATTTTTGAATAGACATCTTCCTGAATCTTAAAATACCTACTTGTACTATTTTCAAATTATAACATATTATCCATAATCAAAATTTTAAAAAGATTATATAATCATAATCTTGACTCTGAGACCTACAAAATTATATTTTTAGTTTTAAAAAAAACTTCAATTTAGTAAGTCAAATTGGCCTTCAAAATGAGAAGTTTGCAGAAGTTCTTATTTTTGCTTGTCTGGCTACCACCTAGGATGCCACATTGGTAATTCTGGCCGAAACGGTTTCGGCCGTAACCCCCTAGCGTATAAAATTATCAATTTTTGGCTATTTTTATGATATTTTGAGTCATTTGAAACATGGAGGTTACGGTCGGAACCATTTCGACCGGAAGTGTTTCGACCTAACTGTGCATGCCACGTCGACAGGGAAACTTGCCACATATGTACGGCTGAAACTTGTTCGGCCGTAACCGTTACGGCCGAAACTGTTTCAGCTGTTACCCCTCCAAATATCACAAATGGTGACATAGGTTTGTGCTTTCACCCTCCTATGATGCATGACCTCAAAAGGCCTTTGTAAAACTAGTTGTACCATGTCTAAACAAGACCACAATCCTTTTGACCAGAGAAGTCATGTCATCAGGGACTTCCACGTGTGATAGTTATGAGGGGTCGAAAGTTCTAGACAAGAAGAGGTATCAACCATTTTTTTAGAAGGTGTTGGATTTTTTTTGAAAAAGTTCTAGTTTACTTATGTAAAAAATAGTAACAATAATACAAAACACCCCCCACAATACAAAAAATTGAATCCCAACTACTAGAAGGAATGCATATATAAGAAAAGAGCAAAAAAGATTCAACTTGAGAATCACATGTACCTTTGAAAAATATTGATGAAAATAGTAGAGAATTTGGATAGTGCTCGAGGAGAGATTTTTGACACTTTTTTTAGATCATAAATAGAGCAAAAATGAGCAAGTTATGCCCCCCCAGAAGATAGAAAACATCATTTGACTTCAAGTGAAAAATAGGTACCAAACTAGAAAAAAAATCCAAAAAACCTTCACCTTCATGTCTGTCTCAGAATCAGCTTTCTAACGATATTTCATTTTCCAAAAAATACCTTTGTATGCTCAAGTTAGAGCCAAAAAACTAGCAGGTCCTCTAGAAAGCCAGATAAATAAATCAATAAGGCCTTAAGCCCTTAAAACTTACCCCTTGTCCTGCATGTGACTGCGGGCTAGGTAGGGGTGGCAATAGTTCCCCTAACTACCCGATCATGAAGGATTTGAGCAATACAATACCACAAAACCCAAAGACCACTTGCATGCAAGAACCTCTCATAGAGAAGAAAAGACAAAGAAGAGGCAAGGGTTTTGCTCTAAAAATACGGAAAATTATGTTATCAAACTAAAAGAATGAATGAAATTTACAATTGATCAATCCTTATAGAAGAAGATTGTAAAATCTAAAAGGGAAACCCTAAGAGGTAAATGACATTTAATAAATAATATTTAAAAATCAAATAGAAATGCATAAAGTGAAATCTTAAGAAGGGAGTAAAGGTAATTTAATAAATTAAATTAAATTAACCCTTTACTCTAACAATTATTTTATAAGGTATAGTAAAAAATTTCCATAAAGTGAAATCTTAAGAAGGGAGTAAAGGTAGTTTAATAAATTGAATTAAATTAACCCTTTACTCTAGCAATTATTTTATAAGGTATAGTAAAAAATTTCCTTCTATTTTATTGGGACAAAAACATGTTTGAAAATGGTAATGTTTCTATTATGAATTTATATTCAAATCAAATTATATAATAAAAATAATTTTATTATCATTACAAGATAGAGTAAATATCAATTCTATTTTAAATAGAAAAAATCACATTAGAAAATAGAATTCAAATCTATTATCTACTATTACTCAATCCTTTGAATAAACATTGAAAAAAACATATTTTTATTTTGATTAGAATTTCTTTTAGCTACAACCTATTTTAATTTTGGGTTTAATTTTTGTTTTGAGGCTTGTTTGCATTTAAGATTTCCAATATCAAGTAAATCAACTATATAATTCTCAATTCTATAGCATTAATCGATCTGTATTTGTTTCCCTACAATACTAATCATTTATTGTGACACAAAAGAAGGAGAGGCCATGTCGATTATTTCTAACAAGAAATGTCAATTTGAAGACAAATTAATTCTATTTACATACAAGGATAATGCTTAATTATTCTACCCACTCATCTCCCATAAGAAGGCTAAAGACCAATAAGAGCATGTTCTTGTGCCACTATTTAGCTTATTTTGGCTAGCAATAACTGCTCAACATTTTTAGGAAATAATTGTGGAGCTAATTACCCCATCAATATATATTTTGTTGCTTATTTTTAAACACAAAACTTGAAACCTAAATAGAACAAAATAATAATACTTTTACATAAAAATAAAATCTATTAACAAAAAAAGGAAAAAAGTTTGTAGAGCCACATGGTGTTTTTGACAATAAGTAGCTTTTAAGTTCCTCCTCTTTTCCCATAGCTTTTTTTTATTTGCTAAATAATAGCTCCACCTAAATTATCCTTTTTAAATGCTTAAATATTTCATTGGAACACTTAACTCCTTAAATTTGAGCACAAAATATACTTAAGAAGTCATATAG